>JAYESA010000005.1:221242007-221427007 GCA_036927795.1 Iris macrosiphon | reverse complement strand
ATTAATAATTCTTTTTTTTCTTTCTTTTTCTTTCTTTTTTTCTATTTCCTTTTTAATAGCCCTTATATATATATATATATATATATATATATATATATATATATATATATATATAAATTTCTAAAAATTATATTTAGTGCATACAATAATCTATCAACTGTCCGCAGTGTCTCCTACATGGAATAAATTAGAAAAAATTTATAATTGCTCCATAAAATCCTAAATGCATCAAACACCTAGCATAAAGATCCAATAAATTCTATTTCTTCTATTTAGCTACTAGATACTATAAATTTATTAAATAAATAATTAAATACTTAATATATTTTTTTTAGGATTAGGGGTTTTACAAATATGATCGGCTTGGGCTTAGTACGGTCTATAAATAAAGGAAACTAGCTCAACCACGCGTGTAATACATGATTGGCTGGTTGTCACGGGCTACACAACTATACGAGCTATTAGGTATGATCACATATCCACTAATACATCTCCTACCCCCGACTAGTACACGAATCCAAATCATGACACGTTATAATACATAAATCATGATGCACGGTCTATAATATCATGCATTGTCACGCCCCAGTCCCAAAATATATAGGACTAGGACACGTAAGCATGCCAGCCGCATGGATATGGCAACTCCAATATATGGAAACCATAACCCATACGTACGCTATAATATGAATATCAAATCCACAAGTGGTATAAAATGTATCACAAGTCACATGGGTATAATCTAAATCTCATCCACAAAAAATCAATATAAATAAATAACCAACATCTATATAACTAGATCTCAATAAGAAGTATCTAAAGATGATAGTTGGATGGAAATAAATCTACTACCAACTCGAATGGAAAAGTACAACACAATAAATGTAATATAAGAATACCAGCTAACAATCACGGGCTCGAAGAGAAGATATCCTCGAAACATATATAATCATCCAAATCTACGCTCCTGCGAATACTCAAGAACAGATACACCTGAAAAGGGACCAGGTCCTCAGAGGGACGTAACAAGATACATAGAAGCAAGCCAATTTGAATACAGTAAACATGCATAATGTTTGAAAATATATAAGTACGCTGCACAAGACAATCTATATGAATGCAAATGAGGATAACTTTTGACGTATGGGCAAGGGTAGGCTACTCGATCTACCTCACAACTCACACACCCGTCAGTGGACATCAGAAATTGACATATCGCGGGGGTAGCGACCAGCGAGACTCTAGAAATTGACATACCGAGGGGGTAGCGACCAGCGCAACACACGCCCGTAGTGCGAGCTATATACTACGGTTTACCAGAGTGGTTAAAAGCCCATACGCCTAATGATTGTCCTCTATGATACTAAGTGTCAAGTGTGTGTCAACTTATCTAATATATAGTAATGACTGAAAGAAACTGCACATGCAATGAATAAACAGAATGCAATAAATATACTAAGCATGCAAAATACTGTAAACAATTTGGGAAGGTATCTTGCCTGGTCTGAAAAAGAATGAAGTCCCAACTCAAGGCGTCGTCCGATCTACCCGTCACATAAATTAAACAAGTTAGGTTACAAAAGTGGGTGAATAGGTTCCTCAATTTTAATCTATTTTAATTCTGAATAAAATAACTTAAAATAGTATTTTTAATCTTATTATAATCTAATTTTATTATTAAACCCTAATTTTGGTCCAAAAAAATTAATTTTACGGATTTGTGATCCGTGACACACAAATCGAGGTAATCGTTGACCAAAAAGTCAACCGACTCAAATTCTGGATTTGTATATAAAATCCTATAGATTTTAGCACTACATGAATGCCAGAATCGACAGTTTTATAAAATCATAAGTCGGTAAAGAGTTATGGCCAGAAGGGCGAATAGATGATAGTTTTCGGTGGTTTCCTATTTACGTATATGTTGCACAAATTTTACAGTAGATTAAACTTGCATGTTAAATTCTGGAAAAATAATTTTATGTAAGTTCATCATGTCAACTTTTTGAAACTTCAAACGGTTCGTAATTTCGAGTTCGGGATCTCCCGTAATCTCAAAAATACCAAAATGCGTCTGATTTCGGACAGCTGACACTTTTAGAATATTCTGGAAAAATAGGTTCTAAAATTATTAAAATAATTTATATATTCAGAAAACTAACCTTGATATGGTTCTAACAAAAAACTGGAGCACGTTTGGAGTCCGGAGCTAGGAGATATCGTCTATTTTAGTCGTCATAACTACTAGAAAATAAGGCTGAATTTATGACGAATTTTGACTGTTTTTTGACGAAAATGAGGAGAATTTGAGGAAGAAAAATATGAAGGATGTAGGCTGAGGTCCCACTAGTTCTGGAGTGACCGTCGAGAGATTTAGCCGGATTCACTAGTTAGCATAGTTAGTTCTCTTTAGCATTTTGGTACCGAATTTGTTTCCGGCATATATTTGTGTTTGGATATTATTTCTATTTGTTGTTGTTACATTTTTAACTACTTAGGATATCTTCTCGTGCCATAGTAATATGATTGAGTATTGTGTCGAACTAAGTTGATTATACTCTCATCTTGGAGTTGAGATATTATTGGAGGTTTATGCTTTATTGTGAGATAATTAGATAGTATAGTTGACCAAGACAGCGTTCTACCGCCGATGCTGCAACGTAGGCTGGGCGTTGTTCCCGACTTGCATCCCTACATAGGTATTTATAATGGTGTACACTACTTAATTGAATACGACTAGGATTGGCTAATTTGGATAGGATTAGGATGAGTTTAAATAAGGATAGGATATGCATGAAGTTATTTTCTACTAGGCTCGGGATTTGAATTAATTTAAAATAGAGTTTAAATTTATCTCAATAATTTATAATCTTAAATAGAATTAAAAATAATACAAATAATTTATATATAATCTTATTAATATCTATTAACACTAAATTAGCATCTATCTAATATTAGGACTATATATATCCAAATAAATCCTAAATAATTTTAAAAATCTAAATAAATTTATTAAAATTCTAAATAAATTACAAAAAAATATAATTAAACATTTTAACCTAAGATAAATATTTTGCAGGAGCAATATGCAAGTATGGTCTTATAGTAAATCATGGAAGTCTTAGAAATTTACGTTCCCTCTGTTTCAATTACCTAAAAATTCTAGAAAAATCTCCAAAAATCTAAAATAGCCTAAAAATGATTCTAAATAAATATTTACAGAAGTAAATATACTAAGAAATTTATTTTGTAATTAACTAAGAGAATACTCTAAAGTAATTCAATATTTAAAATAATCTATAATAAATAAAATAATATAAAATACACACAAAATATTTATTTTGGGTGAGGGGCTTTACATGTACGATGATCACGGTCTATATAATCACGAAGATATTATGAAAATTACTGAGTAATCACGAAGAACGACACGGTAATCACGAACAATAACATCTCATGATGGGGATCCAAGTATACCAATCCATGTAATCAATGTGTCAAGAATCAAATATCTCAATACTAATTACATGTAACATAGAGGCTATCAAATAAAAAAATTATCGGAGAATGTACTCACCTGTGGTCCAGAGCAACGAATATCAAACCATGTCCGTATTGGTACCTCAAAGACCTAAATATGAACTATCAAGTCAAAAAAATATTTTAGAATCATAAACATGTTATACTAGCTTGAATCTAAGTCAACACTAGGTCCAACTAAGTTAAATTATGTCAAACTAGGTCAAACTAGGTCAAATCTAGGTCAACACAGTCAAACTAGATCATTTTCTAGTTTCTAGGTTGATTTACCTATTTACAAGGTTTATAAAGTTATATTAGGTCTTAACAAGTCACTATTTAATTTTTAGGTGCTAAATAGGTCAAACTAGTCAATACTAGACCAATACTAGGTTTCTAGGCTATACTAATAAGTTCCTAGCATATATTACATTAATATATACTTCTACCTATAATTTCTAGCAATACCGTGGCCTATAGCTATTTACCTTACCCCGTATCACGGTATCTTAACCCGTATAACACATTTGCCTAATACTTTAGCCATATCTCAAATACCTTAACTATTAGTCAATACCTTAGTTCTAGTGTCAATACCTTAGCCTATAACTATTTACCTTACCATGTATCACGGTATCTTAACCCGTATCACACATTTACCTAATACCTTAGCCCGTATCTCAAATACCTTAACTATGGGCCAATACTTTGCTAATACTAAGTTTTAAAGTTATACTAGTTAGCTATGATATAATAATATCATATATATTATATAGATATATTTATATATATAATAACTTAGTCTAACACTTAATACCTAGCTAATACCTTAGTATTACCTCATTACCTAGCTATTACCTTAGTATTACCTTATTACCTTACCAATACCTTAATATATTACCCTGTATCATAGTTTCTAGAGTAATACCTTAGCTAATAACATTAACTTGACCAATACCTAATCCATTACCCAAGCTAAACACTACCCTTACAATGGTATCTTAATCCAATACCTAATATCATAACCTTACCTTAGTATCCTAGTATTACCTCATACTAGTTTTAATATTTTGGTATCTTGGTATTCTAAATACCTTGATATATGCTAGGATACCACACTCTAATTTACCCCACACATATCCCACTTGTTTTTACATGGTACCATGGTAACACATTAAGTATCATATGATACCAACCCCTAAGATAATAATCAATGACCATAATCTATACTTACCTTACATCCAAGATACGCATCCTACTCTTGGCATTTGACATCTTGATATTACACATTACTTAGTTCTAATACCCAATATCTTAGTATCTTGACCAATACCTTATCCTCCTAAATACTTACCCAACTAACTCTAATACTAATACTTAATACCAAATAGGATACCTTACTTAAGCCTCAATACTCACTTACCCTCACTTATGATACTTGAGTGTCATGATTCCAATATTCTCATGAAACCCAAGTATCACACTAGTACCTTACCCCAAACTCTAACACCTTGACACATAACTTACCTATACTTGGCTCACTTGATAACCACAACACTAACGTACACACACACACTAACTAACTAACTAACACACACACACACACACACACACACACACACACACACACATATATATATATATATATATATATATATATATATATATATATATATATATATATATATATATGCTTGACAACCTATAATTCCTACACTCACTTGATATCCATACTACCTAGGCTTATAGGATACACAAAATACCTATGTCGTATAGTCACTTCTCTACTTATAACTAATACTGCACCTGTTAGACCTATTCAATAAATTCTAGGGTTAAATATTTATATCCCTTCGTATGAGCTTTTCAAAACTTCAAACAGATCATATTTTCGTGTCCGGAAGCTCCCAAAATCGCAAAAATACCGAAACACGTTCGTCTTTAGGACACCTGACACTCAAACAGTTTTATAGAAAGTTTCAGAACAAATTTTGCCTATTAATTTATATTTTTGGAAAACTAACTTCGATACAGTTCTTTTAAAAAATTAGGAGATTAATTGGGGTCCTGAGTTAGGAGTTATAGCATTTTTAAGTTGTTATGACTGCTAAAAATGAGGCTGAATATTTTGACAAATTTGAGCTTTTTGGACAAAAGAACACATGTATACACCCAATTTACCAAATCCACATATACGTATCATGACGTATCATGATACAGACTCTACGTGTCCAATTTTGGACACAAAAATACCTTCATACCATTAAATAAATATCAATAGTCCTCATTATGACACAATACACACATTCAAAATTGAGTCCCAAAATCATGACACCAACTTAGATATACCAAATTGAGGGCTTTTAGTGCCTAGATGTACCATTGGGAAGTCAAATATAACCATGGGAAGGTTCCTACATGACCAAGGGGTGTTTCTAACCATAATTTGATAAAATTAAGAGAATTACCAAGTGTATTAGTGGCCTCCTTGGAGAATTTTGAATTTGGATACGGAAGAGATGAGTCAGACACAATCGCCTAGCAAGCTCCTCTTCAATGATCTTCTTGTGCTTTCCAATGCTCTAGGCCTTCATGATGGTGAGAATAAGTGGAATTGGAAGTGGATTGAGTAAAATTGGTAGGAAATTAACTTTGCTTGGGAATGAAGAAGCTTTGGGGGAATGAGGCTAATGAGGGAAATGAAATGAATGGATGAGCCCTAAATTGAACTTATCTCTTATAGTAAGGTTTGGTCATGCCAAAATATTAAGTTTGTACCTCTCCATTTATCGTGAGTGGAATCTAATTAACTAAAGGAAGGAATCTATACAACTAAGAGGAATATTTTCTTCATGATAACTAAACTTAGTTAATTATAATTACTAAATTCATGACTAACAATAATTAGCACTAACTAACACTTACAAATTATAATTGGCTAGCCACTAACTAACACTAATATAATTCTAGGCAATCACTAATATAAAATAATATAAAAAAAAATTAACAATATACAAAATTACCAAAATAATCCTATGGTGGAAAGTGGTAGTTATAATCCTACCCCCCTTAGAAAAATTGTGTCCTTGAAATTTAAGGATAGAAGTAGACACGAACTGAAAGGATAACTCATGGTCCAGAAGATAATCTCGTCTCATTTCTTCTAACAGGTTATAGTCTATTAATCGTAATCCTGGATATAGTCAAACCCTCATCTAACCATGGTCCAAAAAATTCCTATCAGACTCATACCACATACAATTCCATTAAAAAGGAAATATTCACGGTTTATCAAACATGTACGATTATAATCCTATTAGTCCTGATATTGCAGTTTCTATAAAGGATATACTAGTCACTATACTGACTATATAGCACAAAATTACTAAAGCAACTACAAGGTACTAAGGAATCAATCAAATCAATAGATAGAAAAAGGACAGAAAGAGAGAACAGAACTTTTTAACCCATCACCTGTAGCGTCGGTCCCTCGACCGTCATCTTAAAAGCCCCGCCCTGTTGGGGTGTTTCCCTCTGCTGATGCGGAGCATTTGCGGTGCCACAGGTGGCCTAGCTATACTCTTTACCTATCTCTGATACTTACTCCAGTTATTCACTAAACATTAATCTAAGCAAAATACTTAATATCAAGGGTTACCATTTCTAATACTAATGATATAGTATAGTTCTAGGCCATGGACACACTTAATTCACTGGCACGTACCACTTATGATACTATACTAAGACTTCTAAGTTACTTTCTATAGGATACCTATCCAAATTTCTGACACTATCTATCGCATGGCACTAACTCCTATACATGACACTCATGGGATACTCTCTTACTAAGGTACTCATGGATCTCTTCTATATCTATTACCCTAACAACTAGGTTACCCATATCTTGAATGCTTCTGATACTTGAGATACTCTGCATCTAGGCACAAATACTCCTCTTATCTTGGTATCCTGATACTAACCAATAAACTGACACTTAACAATTCCTCTAATCCAATCACCTGTACCTTGGTATCAATATAAACATATATAGATACTTCTACCCACTGAACTTACTCTCACACAGGTTACTCATATTCTCCCTTCCTTGAACACATGTACTCCTACTCCAAGTCATACCCTACATCAGTATTACATTGGTACACTAACTGATACTGTCACTCTCAAGATATTCACTGATACTAAACTGATACATTATACATACCACATAATACTCATCTTAAACATGATGCACCCTAGATGCACCATGTACTCTTGCACTCTCTAGGCACTCTCACTAACTGCATAACTGTCCTCGATTCATGCACTTAATACGCTTTACCACTCATTCTCTCATTCACATCACTCACCAACACATCCACACCTCCATGTACTAGGTGATACACCCATACTAGACACATACATGTGTACTCACATCTACCCTCACTTAATGCACAATTTCCAACATATAGCATAAGTCATATTACCTAGAAAAATATATACTAATACTATCACTCACCTATACACTTATGGGTACCACTGTATCATGGCACACTCACTAATATATCTCATGAATACACATTCTCCACATAACCAAATGTCAAGCACCAATAGAATATTGAGGCCCCTCAACTATGTGAACGTATATTCATCTAAAACATACATGATGACATGATACAAATACTTTGATCACCAATGGGTATGCTACTCTGTCTCACAACTCTCTTATTTCTAATACCAAGGTACCAATCACTAACTATACTCTGACACCAACCTTAGATCTATTGTTACAAATAGTACTACACTATGAGTTACTTCTAGGCTTATAAATGATACATGATGCTCATATACCCAACCAATAATCACTCTCAGACTCACAAGCTACACTCCCTACAACCAATGCTAATACTCAACTTGATGCAACCTATCTGTAAGTTACTAAACTAATACACTATCCAAGGAAGCTACATCAGGAACTAATGAAGGTGAAGCTCTATAAGAAACTAACTAGAGGAACTAAAGATATCTCTATCCTGAGCCACTAGGGTAATGAAACAAAACTCAATGATAACATGGTTAAATGATATAGACGATATGTTAAGAACCAATTAAAGATACAATCTGATAATCATACACGTCTATCCGAAATTATGTTACTCAGAATCTTCGTCACGCCAGTAAGTATAGCTGCGATAAACAATAAAGTCCATAAATAAGGTATAATCATGTTATCTAAAATCTTCGTTGTGCCGACTAGTATAGCTGCAAGAAACTCTAAATTTTATAACTAAGATATGTACATCCAAAATCAGGTCTTTATATTTCTTCCACGCCAGCTAGTATGGCTACGATAAACTATAGGCTCCATAACCAAGGCAGCCGGTTACCTTTCTCACTGTCCTCATCAAAATGGACGGCAGTAAGTCTTAGAGTTAAGACTTGGAACTGGATGTGTATGCTAGTAAAGTTGATATTCGACACGAACGAAACAGACGATAGGACTTGGATGCTAGTCATAAGATTGGATAGGTCGTGCGATTTTGAGGAACGAGACGATATCGAGGATTCGTCGGGTGGGATGTTTATGATAGAAATTAGTGATACTTAAGTAAAGTTGGGATAACGAATTGAATCGTCGCTTGGAAGACACAGTGATGAATCAGAAAATTTGATGGAACAAAATTTGATATTTAGGAGTTTATGATCAAAAATATAATACGAATGTACGTAAATAACTCAATGTAATCATGTTGCTCAAGTATTGATATAGACAATAATGAAATAATCTGCAGTTCAGTGTAGTCGAGTTAGTGAAACGATCGGGGATTCAAAAGTAAGATATTTCACGAGTAGCTTGTCTGACTTTGCTATCGCTAAGCTTGGTTGAAATGCATATATTTGGAAGACGCCTTAAATATGTGCACAATCCAGACTCAGCGATATACTAAACTCAAATACAGCTGCATGTGAATGTGTGTAGATTCACATGGATGAGTTAGCGATTTCAGTAAGTTAGCCTCAGCCTATGATTTTCGACCACGGTGGATTATAACATACCCCGTGTTGAGCAATATAGTTCTACGCTAAGATGCAATAGAGACTGGGTTAGAGAACATAGATGATTCGAGTGATGACTTAGAGATTATTGGTTCCAGTTAGGCAATAGTGAGTGATCGTTATAGCGATATTCTTGATTCGAGTAGGCTTGTCTTAGCCATAGCTTTTTTGTGCCTAGTAAGTTATATCATACCTTATATTAAGTGATGCGATTATGTGCTAGGCGCAAGTAGAGATTGAGTCAGAGAATGCAATGATTAAGTTAAGTATAGTTCGGTGGCATCGTATGATAGAGTCGTTCGATGGAATTTACTAAGACATATGCACGTATGGTTTGAGGAATGGTAGTGTAACCACTATATTTGTCATTCCATACTCCATTTAGCCATAATTTTGTTCTTCCCCAAATTGGAACCAATCTCCATCCTTTTTCACCCAAATTACTTTTATTCCCTAATCAAATTCATTATCATGGAGGCATAGGAGCTTGGATTTGCAAGGAGCATCATTGGAGAGGTGATTGCTAAGGAGTTTGTATCTATTCCAATCTCTATGTGTCCACTAGGAGGAGTTTTATTGGGATCCAACTCCCAATAGATATAATATCTATTTTTCATTAATTTTATGATTAATTTGTCATAATGAACCTATAAGAGCTTACCCATGGCTAAGGACCACCCTTAGGGAGAAAAAGTAGATGCTAGAAAGCCCTAATTTGATAGGTACAGGTGTTTTAGTGGCCAAATTAGGAAAAATTTGAATTTGGTGCACCAAGTGTTTGATGAATGACATATTGAGGTTTAGAGACTTTAATTCATGTATTATTGAGGTGTACATGTCCATAATTGGATATAGAGAGGTTGTATCATGATATGTCATGGTGTGTGTCGTACTACCAAAATATGATAAAATAGCAACATTTTTAGTGACGTCATAAAACATCGCAAATATTAAATATTTTAGCGACTCCAAAATAAACGTCGCTATATGTCGATGTTGGTGACGCATAGCGACAGTACTTAAGTTTTTTTAAAGAATAGTCGCTATACGCTTCTTTAATGTCGCTAAACGTCGTTGATTTTTTTGATTTAGCGACGTTTGGCGACGTTTTTACCGATGTTGCTTATTTTTAATTAGCAATATTTTTAGCGACGTCTTTAACTTGTCGCAAATATTTTTAATTAACGATGTTTAACGACGTTCAATTTAGACGTCGCTAAAAAGTTAATAAAGGGTTTCGAGTTTTTCATTTTCTCTCATTCTCTCGATCTCCCCCTTTCCCTCCTATACCCCTCCTCGGCAACCCCGACCCCTTTCGACTCTGACGACCCCCCTCAGCCCCTGCTTCGACGACTCCGAACCCTCTCGACTTCGGCAATCCCTAAATCCCCCTGCCCCAGCGCCCCTCGGCCTCGACGACCCCCTCGCCCCCATGCCGACGACCCCCTCGACCCTGACGACCACCCTCCTCGATCAGAGGGTCAGGTAACCCTAACCCTATCTTCCTCTTGCTGACACGACACATACACACTGACAAGATACATATACATACACACACTGATAAAACACGGACGCACAAATACAGACACGACATGGATACACAAATATTTACACGAAACTAGGGTTATGGCTTGTATGAATGACACAAAAATACAGACACGACACAGACAAACAAAACAGACACAAACACTGACACGGTTCAGGCATATATAAGGGTCCCGTTTACTTTTAAAAAATGATATGTTCCGGTTCAACCCATTCCAATCCGTTCGGTTTAAATTTTTAGTGTTTACATAGATTTACATAAAATAATGTTTCATACTTGTGAAGTATATAAATAAGTAAAATAAAGTTATACATATCTAAATTTTATATATAATGTGCAAATTGTTCGAAGGTAGAGCTTTCAGCTAAAAGTTGAGATAATATTGATAATCATGCGACTACAATTAATCTTTTATCATTTGCATCAAAGGTCAAATATAGTTGGTTTGGAATATAATACGTATTTAGGGACTGTAGGAGATATAGATGAAATTGGAGGGGTTGTGAAGATGTAGTAGATATATATGAAATGTGAGTATTATGGGTCTTGGTATCAGAGTACTGATAGAGTATTAGTGTGTGCCCCCATATATAGGCTGTGTATGAGTAAATTGGTGGGTTTATGAAGTAGAGAATAGTGTGAGTGTGTAGATGACGGTAGGAAGTGTGATATAATTCTCAATGTAGTGCTAATTATGATTTTTGTGCTATATATAGGGTATATCATATATATATATATATATATATATATATATATTGTCACGACCCGCACCCGATTTAGGGGCACGAGTGCGTGGGTACGTCCAGCCTACGCCGCAGTGTCGGCGGTAGAACGCTGTCAAGGTCTTGATACTATCTAACTAATGTCACGCAAGCATCCAATCTCCATTAGGAGGCACGGATGACACAAATAAGATGAACACATACTCAATCACAGGATTACAGCACGATAAGATTTCGAACAGAAATTAAAATTAAACACAACACAAGTCAACAAGTAATATTCTAACTCAACAATATCCAAGTCTCATCAAAATGCCGGAAACAAATCCGGTACCAAATAGTCTACTTAAAGAACTAACAATAAATAATAATTCCGGCTAGACCTTCCAGAATCACAACTAAACTACCAAGTCTGCAGCTACTCACCAAATGGTCCATAAAGTGTCGGACAGCGGTCCTCTAAGGCATAGTCTGGAAAAATATTTTCAGTCAGGAAGGAGCAAAGCAACACTCTCAAATAACAGTTCTATTAATTGATAATGTCTATAATACAATAAAACATGTCATGCTAGCTACTGAGAAGATAGTGAAATAAATGCAATGGCAATTTAAGAGAGACAGGCAATGAAAAAAAAGACAGGCAATAGGCAATATGATACAGTCAGTGCATGTATGAAAATGAAAAGAACAAGGAACAGTATCATATACGGGTGATGTAGTATATGATCTAAAATAGAGAACTGTAACTATTCTAAGTGTTTGAAATTATAGTTTTGAAATGTGATCGGCTTGGGACTTGTACGATTGCTACATGGCCTGGCTAATCATGCGTGAGGCGAATGATTAACACCAATAATATAAACTTGTACGATAGGTATTTGATCACATTTCTCACTAGCAATTTCCCCGCCCCCAACTAGTATTGTGGATCCAATCATGACACGTCACGATACACGAGCAAGTCCAGTCTATCATGTACGATGTCTAATATACATGTCGTGTACAATGTCAATACGAAAATCAAGGTAATATCTCATGACTGCAGATCCAAGCTATACTAGTCCGTGTAGCACAGTGTCAAAGATTCAGATGTAACATTTCATGATTTTTGAACTTATAGAAATTATCAAAGAATTGGAAATTATCAGAGAATGTACTTGCCTTGGGTCCTTAGCTGGTATTTATGGATGTCCTGTTCCAGAGTATTCCCTGGGTAACCAACAGTCCTATAAACATATCACAATTATAACACTTGCATCAGATGCCACCCTAACACACAGAAGAAATACAGAATTTGGGACTACTCTAGGTAGGATACTGGTCACCTAATAGCTAGATACATAATTATACACATCTTAATTAACAGATGTACTTACAATATATACATCCAATTAAATACACATACAAAATATACGTATATATATATTAAAAATATGCTAAGGTTTTATACAAAATATATATACACCAATACGAAAATATAACTCTACATATATACATTGATACCAAAAATATACGTTTATATGTTTTAGTGGAAAATACCTTGGTTATATCTATATGTATGTATCATTACCAAATAAAATATATATACTATATACCTGTATACACACATACTAGAGTATACATATACCAATATGTATATTGATATATATATACCAATTACATTATATATATAACATTAAAACTCATGTATAATACATGTGCATTAATTTAAAAACATACTTATTCAATTAAATATTAATAAAATAAATAATATACATATGCTAATTTAAATCATACTAGTATACTTTTCATTAAAAGTCATAAAATAAACTAATGTATATATACATATATATATACAAATTTAATTAAATACATATACTTACATACATTAATTAAATATATACATATACATATATATTAAATTATATATACATTAACATACACATACTAAGAAATATTTATACTAAAATGTTTGTATACATATATACCAATATATATATATAACAAATATATACTAATTATATACCAAAAATATATAAATTGATTTAAATATATATACATATATGCATACACATTTATACCTACACAATACATATATACCTACACAATACATACTATACATAAATTAACCATACATATACAAAATATACCTACATACATATTTTCATACAATGCATTCACATTAATTAATTAAATGCTAAACTTATATATGTATTTATATACACTCATACGTATATACGTACGTATATATATATATATATATATATATATATATATATATATATATATATATATATATATATATATATATATATATACAAAGAGGGAAGAGGAGAAAAAGGAAAGAACTTATAGTGGAGGGGGTCGCCGGCCGCCGGAGTTCTCGCCGGACTGAGCAGGGAGGCCGGAAGCACAGCAGCGGCAAGGGGACTCGGCTGGGAGGATCAGCCGCCGGGATACAGCGGGTCGGAGGTGCTCTGGAGCCGGCTGCAACAGAGGGAATGGGGAGCTGGACTTGGCTGGCCGCCGGAGTACGGCTCGGCTCGGGAGTGGATGGATGGACGGATGGAGGTGGTGGTGATGATGAGTTGAAGGTGGTGGTGGTGATTAGATGGTAGGAGGAGAGGGAGCAGTGGGGGTCGCCGGAGGGGAACCGTGCGTGGAGGAGATGGGAGGAGGAGCAGAGGAAGGGGAGGATGCAGCAGCGCCGCCGGGCGCGAGGGGGCTCGGCCGCTCGCCGGACGCGAGAGGATGGGGAGCACAGCCGCCGGGGATGTCGGCCTGGAATAGCCGGACCGGAGTACAGCAGCGGCGAGGGGAGGAGCCGCCGGGCCGGGCTGAACAGCAGGGAGGACAAGAGCGGCCGCCTCGGTTGGTTGGCCGCCGGCTGAACGCCGGAGGAGCCGCCGGAGACTGAACAGTATGGGGGGATGGGTGAACAGTGTTCCCCCCTATTGAATTCAAATTTAATTTCAATGAATGAAAAAAAAGAAAACAATAAGGAAGAAGGAAGGAAGAAGAAGAAGAAAGGAAAAGAGAAAAAGAAAAGAAGGAGGCTACGGTTTGGTGTTGAGGGTGGAGGAGAGAGAGAGAGGTGGGGGAAAAACCTAGGTTTCTTGGGATTAGGGTTTGATGTAGACATTATATATAGGAGAGTGTGTTTTGATGGAGGGTGAGGATGCACTCATTGAATGAGTGGTCCAGATTGAACATGAGGGAAATTAATTCATGTAGGAAAATGCCTTTTGGTCCACAAATAAATAATCTTTCCATTTGGTCTTGGACAATGGGGTGATGACACCTACAATTGAATAATTGCAACTTAGCCCCTTAAATTTGGAAAATTGCACAAACACATAAAATGACGGAAATTTGGCGGGCGATTCGGGGTCCGGTGTTTTGTAGGGTCAGGGGGCGCTGTAAGGTTTGTGTGGGCTCAAATAGCAGGGCACTGGAATTAAATTGGGATTTCAGAATCAGATAAAATAGTATCCTCAATTTAAATAGAAATAAATATAAGTTGTGTTCAACAATTAATTAGGAGTACATGGGACCAGAATCAGGTCAGGTCATCAATACCAATAATGAAGAAGACTCAGAACAGAATATTATCCTAATTTGGGCCGCACGAAAAATAGGTCAAGATTGCCTCCAATTTTTGATTGGAACGCACAACGATGAAAAATAGGGATTTATTAAATAACGTCCGTGACGATTTTTGCGCGGCCAGAAATAATGCACAGGGAGCAAAATTATGAGTTGCAAAAATAGCAGAATGGAAGGCGGGCATGTCTAGGGCAAGATTGTGAAATTTGTTGGAAGACAAAAGTCTGGATAGTGCTCCAAATATCGAAGCAAAGGCAATGCGCAAAAATATTAAATAAAATACAGTAATTAATTACAATCTCCAAATATTAAATTCTAATAAAATAATAAAATCCAAAATTCCTGACAGGTGTTCGTATACTGGCTTCTAGGTCAGTCTGCTAGCTAAAAATAAATGAGCACTGCATCTAATACTATATTTAATTACTCATCACACATAATTATTTAAATTAAAAATATTATCATGCAATTATTTAATTGTAACTACAATAATATTAAATATTGTAAAAAGTCGAAAATACCCCTGTTTTCGGAATGTGGTAGTGACATATATATATATATATATATATATATATATATATATATATATATATATATATATATATATATATATATATATATATATATATATATATATATAATACTTGTATCTAGTGCATTTGAGTATGGGGTATTGAGTTAATTATGAATATCTTGTACCTAGAGTACTAAATGTCAAGTGATACCTAGATACTAAGTGCATATATAGCTACATGTATAGGATTAGATATATAAGTTAAGTGGTAAATAGTTTTACATAAATAATACTCATTATAAAAGTAGAATAACTATGTTTATGTTACAGGCTAGATAAATATAAGTTAAGTGGTAAATAATTTTACATAGATAATACATATTATAAAAGTAGAATAACAAGGAACAATTATCGTCACCTCCGAAGTCAAGTATCCATGTGAGCCATTCTCTGGAAAAAAAAATTACTTCTGTAAGCCTTTTGAGGCTATTAGAGTTATACCAGAAATCTAGTAGACATTTGGAAATCTAGTCTAACTCTAATAGCCTTAAAAGGCTTGCATAAGTAAAAAAAAATTCAGAAAATGGCTCATATTGAATATGTGATGTCACAAATATCCTTTATTAGTGTTCACATGTGTATCCATATTTGCATCTATTTAGATAATATACTTGAACAATGTCTATTCATCTTTGTAGAAGTATCTAGAAATGGATCTGAATTACTACCTGCATCATCGTTTGTGGATGTACAACCGTCATCCTGATGACATGTGTGGTGTGTATGATGAATTTATACAGAGGGTGGAACAGTTCCTGCAGTTCACCAAGGCGTTCCCTCAGTACATGGATGGCACCAAAATTAAGTGTCTGTGTGTGAGATGTCATAACTTGAAATATCACTCAGAAGTGGATGTGACATATTATTTGTATTCAAGAGATTTTACGTCAAATTACTATCAATGGACCTCACACGGAGAACTTGTGTCTTTAGCATCGAAGCTGGAGCCTTATGTGAAGCCGTATATAGATGTCCACAACCACATTGATTACAACGACGGGCGCATGAACATAGTTTTTGACGTTGTCGGACCTAGTTATAATCTGGATAATCATGATGCATTTGAGGAAGCACAGAATGCCGATGCTGCAAAGTTTATGGAGTTACTGGAGAATGCAAGGAATCCATTATATCCTAGTTGTGAGGATCATTTATCATTGGAGGTGGTTACAAGATTGTTGAGCATCAAGTCTGATTTTAACATATCGCAAGAATGTTATAACCGACTGATGGAGTTGATTATTGAGATATTGCCGAAGGGTACTAAGTTGACTAAAGACTTCTACCGATCTAAGAGGATGGTGAGATCGCTCTGGATGGGATACGAGAAAATTAATGTATGTCGCAACGGGTGCATGTTGTACTACAAAGATGACAAGGATAAAGATGCGTGCAGATTCTGTGGTGTTGATCTCTACAAGGCCACTGGTAGAGGAAGGTCTGTAGGTGCAAGAAAGTCTACCGATTTGATGCACTACTTGCCTTTGACGTCGCGGTTGCAGAGGTTGTTTATGGTGAAGGAGACTGCATAAAATATGAGTTGGCACAAGCAAAAATAGATTGAAGGAGTGTTGGATCATCTATCTGATGGAGAAGCATTGAAGCACTTTGATCGAGAGTATCCAGATTTTTTTTATCGAAGAGCCTGCTAAGGGGTACAAGTGTAACGAATTTGGTCGCACTCATAACTGGACGACGAGGAGTATATTCTGGGATCTGCCAAATTGGAGTACCAATCTGATCAGACATAACCATGATGTCATGCATATCGAGAAAATTATATTTGACAACATAATTAATATTGTAATGAACGTAATGAGGAAGACGAAAGACAATCTGAATGTCGGGTTGGACTTGGAAGAAATATGTAGATGTCCTGTATTGCATTTGATAAAGGAGGGAATAAAAATTTAAAGAAGCCTAAGATAATTTTCTCACTGGAGAAGTAGGATAAAGGGAGACTTTGTAGGTGGATTCAGGGCCTACGGGTACGTGTAAACTTGAGAAGTTGTGTCGACCTCAAAGAGAAAAAATTGACGGGTATGAAGAGCCACGATTGTCACGTATTCATGGAGAGGTTAATTCCGATTGTATTTTGAGAATTCTTACCGCAGTTCATTTGGGATCCATTGACAGAGATCAGCATATTCTTCAGAGATCTTTGTTCTACTAAGTTGCTCGTCGATCGTCTAGAAAATCAAGAGAAGGATATTGCGGTAATACTATACAAACTCGAGAAGATGTTTCCTCCTAGTTTCTTTGACTCCATGGAGCATTTATCAATTTATCTTTCCTATGAGGCACGTATTGGTGGGCCTGTCGGTTATCGGTGGATGTACTCGTTCGAGCTGCCTCTAAATCACTTAAAGAGAAAGGTAAAAAATAAGGCACAGGTTGAGGGTTCTATTTGTGAAGCTTATATTCTCGAGGAGATTACAAACTTTTGCTCGACGTATTTCAAACCTCATGTTGCTATTAATAGAATGAGAGCTCTGAGAAACACTGACAGATATCAGGAATCTAATGATGCAATTATAAAAGTATTCAATGCGTCCGAAAAGCCTTCGAAAAAAATGAAGAAGAGATATTTGAATGACGACGAGCTAATGTCTGCTCAGTTGTATATTTTACTCAATTGTGACGAGGATAAAGTGGAGAAGCTAGAGGGGTAAGTAATTAATACGTCCACGTTTACGTCATCTAAATGTAATAGTATAAGATAATATTATGCTACTAATCGACGTCTGCTTTGTTATTTTTTAGCACATATAATGATGAGATGAGGTCGGTTAGACCCTGCATAACAGACGAAGAAGTAGAACAAGAAATGAGACACCATTTTCCTTCTTGGTTGAGCGTATATGTAAGGAGCTCGGTAATTACTTTTTCTGTATGCACTTGCATAATAAATAACTTACTATCGCTTCTTTGGTATTTAGGTTGATCATCTGATAACACCCGGGACACAATCTATTAGAACTCTAGCCAAGGGACCAATTACTGACATCAAAATATGGCCAAGTTACTTTCTGAAAGGGTTTAGGTTCAAGTCAACAAATGCTCCGATCAGAGACAGCTTCCTGGATCTTGATTCCACAAAAAATAGTTGTTTGTGTACCAAATCTTCGAACTACAAAGACGTCGATATAAGCAATGATTTCTTTGACATCTTACGAGAGATTATGGGGTTGACATATAATTATGGCACATAATTTGCTAAGATCGTATTATTCAAGTATGAATAGTTCGATCTGATTCAAGATCAAGGTTGAAAAATTAACAAGCATGATCTTGTGGATATAAACTACAAGTGTAGATATCAAGGCTACGAACCATTTATCCTATCAAGTCAGGCTTAGCTCATGTACTTCACAACTTATCCTAGACGAGGAACAGTGGGGTCGGACTGGTGGGCAGTATGCAAAACTAAAGCTAGAAATACCTTTGACGTTGATGAAATAGCTTATCAAGAGGACGAGCTACCTCTTGTGACAAATATTATAGATGTGAACTCAATGATAGTTACTCATTACACGACTAATAATGTAGAAGAGTAGACTTACCGAAGAGATAAAAACAAAATAGATGAAAGTGAAGATGAGAAGGACGAGGAAGATAAACAAGATAAATTTTTTGAAGATGATTGAAAATAAAGTAAATCCATTTGGACTTGTGACATGTATTATATTTTGACTGTAGAATGTACTATCCATTTAGACTTGTGACACAACTAGTTATTTACTTTAAAATTCTATTAATACTGTGAGATATGTATAACATTTTGACTGTAGAATGTACTATATATTTGTTTATTTTTTCTATCATTATATGTTGGTATCAGGTATGATAGGACGACACGGAGCGTTCGACAGGTCCCGAGGTAGACGAAGTGCTCCTCCGGTACTACCTACTGCTAGTGCTGGATCCTCGTCGTCAAGTACTCCAGTATATCGACCAGCCATATCTTCGACTGCGATGACGTTACGTGGCAGCACTCTTGGGATGAGTAGTTTTATGCCTGAGACTTCTCCCTCATCCAGCATTCCTTCTGTTGACGAAACCATGAAGACAGATGAGAAGATGGTGGAGGTTGAGCCGACGCCGTCTCCGTATCAGCGAAATCCTCTATGTACACCTCCGGACGAGACGAGGATGGAGTGGGCCGACGATACAAAGTAAGTCAATCAGTTGGTTTTTTATCATATATATCGTGTATTTCTTTATTCATCATATATTTACTTTTTCATGAATATAATTATCTTTGTATAGATATCGTCCCTCGTCGGTACAGATACGCTTGGGCTACTTTCTGAGGTACAACTATGATGGCCCTTGGATCAACTACTTTGATGCTCCGGACGAGAGAAAGATGTTCTGGTTTGCGCACTTTAAGGTAAAAGTATATTTAGTTTTAATATCAATCATCTAATTTATGCATATTATATAGCTTACTAATTTTTTTTTTAGCAAACATATTTCTATCCACCGTACCGGACCGAGTTGATATTTTCTGCCGTCGCCGCCAAGCTGATCCGGGACGCTATGGATGACCAGAAAGCTCATGATCGCGAAGAAAAAATGATCAAAGGTTGGATTACGTCTGAGCAGTGGACTGAGAAGAGGGCTAAATTCGACGATCCAAGGTACAAAGAAATGTCTGAGAAGGCCAAGGCGGCTAGGAAGAAGGCAACAAAGTGGTGTGGTGACAAGATTCCGATGATGGAATATTTTCGTCGTTTGGTATATTTTTTATTTCAAATATATTATTTTAATGCAACTACGATAAAATGGTAGTAGGATAAAATATTTAATTTTAGTACTAAATAATATATTTTTAAGGGCAGAAACCTCATTGATGAGAGGGCCTCGCAGACCTATGTAAGTATTACTTTACATTGTGTTATTTTAATATAACTTAGGAAATATGCAAAGCAATATCCATGTAGTTAGTAATAAGTACCGTAGATATTAGCAATTATCGAGTATCTATACTTTTCTAGGCCGAGTATCTTAGGATCCGTGAAGGGGCGACTGCTAGTGCATCTACAGAGGGAGAGGCTGGTACTTCCTCGCAGCCCTCTCCAGCTCCATCGGCGGATGAGATATGGGTGACCGTCGCTGGTGGTCTCCAGAGGGGTACGTACTTTGGTACAGGATCCTATGGTGCCCTTGTTGTGACTGTAGAAGCATAAAAATGCATCTCTAGAAGATGGCGCAGTTTTGTACAAATAAACCTAACAGAGGAAGAATTGTGCACTTTCACTCTATTTAGAGGATGTCGCACTTTCTACTTATTTCAAAGGGTGGCACACTATTCAGAGAACAAAAAAGTGACACACTTTCAAGTTGCTTTCATCAGTGCAGACATGTGTATAATTTGTATGTTTGCTTTTCCCCCCGAGCATTAAATGCGATGAATCTGGCAGGCTGGAATAGAAACTGTCACCACCACTTTTCCATTTAGGGGTATTTTTGTCATTTCATAATTGTTATAATTTTATATAAATAGTTTTATATATATATATATATATATATATATTATTAGCATGTGTTCTAACTAGATAGATTGGACCTAGTAATTGTTCAACCCAACAAGCCCAAATTGACCCAACTAGACCCATTGACTAGTCGTAACTAAATTAAAATTAATTAGTTATTAGATTTGTTAGATGGATGGAATATTCTTTCCATTAGGATTTGAAAATTTCCCATAATTAATTAAACCTTCATGACAACCATTGGGGGTATTGTGGATATTTTACATGGACCAAATAGGGGGGACTAGTGGCTGGCCCTAATAGGGGATATATATACTCTCTATAGTTCATTAATAGTCTTTATTTCATTCCTAATTAGTTTATCCCCAAATTTGAGAGCAAACCCTAACCTATCCATTTCAATCCCTAATCCAAATCACCATCTAAGGAGACTAGAAGCTTGGATTTGTAAGAGCACTTGGAGAGGAAGGCTTTGGACTAGAAGCTTGTGTCCATTTGGAAAAGTTTATTGGGAATTCATCTCCCAATAGGTATAACCATCAAAATTCATCTCTAATTCTATTTTAATTATGTATTTGACCATTAGAAACCCGTTCATTCATTAGGGCTACCCATAGGATGGAGTTTTAGCTTCTAACAATCTCTATTGCAAATGTTACATTGAGTTTTGGGACCAAATTGGGAAAATCCGAATTTGGTTCACCAAGTATTTGAGAGAATAATTCATTGGTAGTTTCGAGTTTAATTCATGAGTGTTGAGGGGGTACGTGTCCACAATTGGATACGGAGAATCTGTATCATGATATACCATAATACAGTGGTGTATGATTGGTAGTTTCTATATATTAGAGTCCTAGCATGACAATTTTCTTATATTGTATTAGATTAGATATTCCTAATAGTGTTCATACTCTATTTTATTATATTATATGTGTTCTTGGTAGTTGGTGATTTATAATGTATTTTGGGAGAGTATCCCATTTGTATCATAATGTTTTTGACTATGATACATGTATACCATGGGTAGGTGCACACTAGGTGATCGATAATTGACTTTATACTAGTGTGTGTATGTGTTTGGGAGTGTGTTGATATTAAATTCATACGGATACTCAAGGGTGTTATGCTTGGATATTAGATGTGTTGTTATTGTAAGGTGTCAAGCTTGTGTAGGTGTGTTGGTTCGAGGAGGAGTGATGGGTGTGTAGTGCTTGTGTGTGTGGTGTGTGTTATGGCATACATAACAAGCCACAGACATTGGATGGAGGCTCGAGGGGTATTCGACAGGAGTTGGATCATCGAAAAATTATTGAGGAGGGGCTTCGAGATACTTTGAGAATTACGGAGGATTCGATTCATCAAGACAAAGCGACGAATAGTGATGAGCCAAAGATTAAGGATCAGTATATCGGTCCCATGATAGCTGATCGGTCTCCAGGTAGGGGTTGCCTTACGGATCCGGTTTTGGCGACGGGTGGTTTGCCAAAGCTTCACGGAGTGACATTGGTTTCAGCAATTCAAGGCCAGAGAGGAGATCAGGGTTTGCATCAAACTCAATCTGAGACGGGAGCGTCACCATTCACACAGTTCTGGGGGAGTTGTAGGTCATCGACGACATGCACAGTGCGTGATGTTCTGCTCGAGGATGCATGTGTATGGGGAGCTTCAAGTTCGGACACGAAGGTGGGCAGATTTAGGAGTTTGAATCTCGGGAGAATCACACTGTCCACTTGGTTGGTCCAGCTAAGGGTGAAGAAGCTCATCGGAACGTTAACACGTTTCGGTGGAAGATGAAAGTCGGGGACAGGCAGCCAAGTCTCACGGTGAGGCTGATAGTTAGGCACTTTGGTCTCAGTTGTGGCATTAATGTCGGCAGGATCCTAGTGGTATAGAAGATGTTTAGAACACTTGTAGGACGTGTCTGATTCCCATCAAATTTTCTTTCAATGTTTAGAAAGGCCAAGAAACTTAGGAAAAAAAGTTATTCCTTAAGGTGGAAAAGTGAATCCTTTAATGGATTGAAGGAACCAATTTTCTCCCTTTTTTTTCTTTCCTTTGGAAATTATTTTTCTTACCTCCTACTTTCCTTTAGCATCCAAACAAAGAAAAGGAATTAGTAGTGAGCATTCGATTTATTCGGTTTCAACCGAACCGAAATAGTCAAAACCGAATAAACGAAAATTCTAAAAATCAAAAAACAAAACCGAACCAAAATTAACTAAAACTGAAACCGAACCGAATAAGCAATTCGATTTGTTCGGTTGAACTATTACTATTATTTAATGGATCGAGCCCAAGTTGAAATCATAGATAAATTATATTAAAAATTATAATTTTACACACATATTATTGTATTTCAAAGTTGTCTAAAATTGGACTTCAAAACATATATATATAATTGTTGTTTTCAAAATATACACATTTTTAACCGCAAAATATGCATAGAATTAGAATATTTACATAAGTACATAAATATTATTCGGTTTTTAGTTTTGAATCGAAACCGAAACCCAAAACCGAATAAGAAATTTAAATATTTTTAAAACCGAAACCAAACCGATTTTTTTAAACCGATTTGAATCTCTTGTTTGGTTCGGTCCAAAACCAAATAATGCTCACCCTAAAAGAGATAACTTTACTTTCCCAAGACTATGATTATGCATGACGAACCTCTCACTAAATAGCGTAGAGAAATTTGTAAATGTACAAATACTTGTTGGGAACGAAAGTGCAAAAATTGTTTCCCAAACCAGAGAGTACCTACGAGAGAATCGAGCAAAACCCACAAACCAAAAACGCCAAACACAAATCACAGACACAGAGATTTTTGACGTGGAAAATCCTTGCAAAAAAAATCACGGGACGATCGGAGTCCAAACCTGAAAAGCCTCCACTAATGGAATAAGAAATACACCGACTCCTTACAAACTTCTCACTTATCCAAACGGATCACCACAACTCATTTGGAACAGAAAATAGATTATAACCACGTAGAAGAAAGACAACGAGAAATACCCGAAACTAATCTCCTTCTTCGAAACGACCTCCAATCCTTCTTTCTCCTCTCCAATGTTGCAATGGCACTCTTGCCACATTTTCTCTCCTTGTTGCTATATTTTTTTTTTAGAGAAATAGATATATTTTAGGGCCAGGAGACACCTATATATATAGCCTCAAACCCACAACTAGCATTCCTATTATAGATAGGAATATCCAATCCAAATCCAAATCCATTGACATATTCCTATTATATGTAGGAATATCCAATCCAAATCTATTGAGATATTCCTATTATATTTAGGAATATCCAATCCAAATAAATTGAGGTATTCCTATTATATGTAGAAATATCCAATCCTACTCCGGGGTATTTTCCACTTAGGTTGGGAACCCCACCCAATCTAACAAATCTCCCCCTTCACAACTATGTGGAGGGGTCATCATCCCGACGATCCGCCTGCAGTACTCAAACTTTTTTCTTGGTAGAACCTTTGTGAACATAAATGCTCCATTGTCATCTGTATGAACATTCTCAAGCGTCGCTTCCTTCTTGTCAACCACATCTCGTATCCAATGATACTGGGTATCAATGTGCTTGGACCGGTTATAAAATGTCTAGTTCTTCACAAGGTGAATAGCACTCTGACTATCACAAAATAAAGGATATTGCTCCTGCTTTAGTCTAATTTCCTACAGCAGCTTCTTCATCAACAACAACTCCTTGCAAGCATCCGTCGCCGCAATTTATTCTGCCTCTGTCGTCGATAAGGCAACACACTTCTGTAAACGCGACTTCCATAATACTGCTCTACCAACAAACATCATCACATAGCCCGAAGTCGATCGCCTCGGCTCTACATCTCCAGCCATATCAGCGTCGGTATATCCAACCAGCTTTGGCTCGTCAACACCAAATAAAAGTCTCCAATCGGCAGTACCCTGAAGATATTATAGAATCTACTTGACCCCACTCCAATATACCCTTCCAGGATTGGACGTGTACCTGCTAACTGTGCCGACTGCGTGACCAATGTCTGGCCTCGTACATACTATAGCATACATAAGACTCCCCACGTCTGAGGCATATAGAACTCGCTCCATATCTTCCTTCTTATCCTCGGTAGATGGACACTGCTCCTCAGTGAACTTAAAGTGAGCCGCAAGGGGGTTACTCACTTTCTTTGACCCGTCCATCCCGAAACCCTGAAGTACCCGGTGAATATACTTCTTTT
The DNA here is from genome assembly GCA_036927795.1 of Iris macrosiphon. Lineage (NCBI taxonomy): Eukaryota > Viridiplantae > Streptophyta > Magnoliopsida > Asparagales > Iridaceae > Iris > Iris macrosiphon. Next base: position 221,401,277 of record JAYESA010000005.1, on the reverse strand, counting down.
GGGACAAGTGTAGCAACTTGGACTCTCTCTCTCGGTTGATCTTCATACCAAGAATAGTCTTCGATGCGACCAAATCTTTCATAGAGAAGGTCGCGCCTAGTTGGCGATTCAACTCTGCTATCATAGTGGCATTCCGACCTACCGACAGCATGTCATCAACATAAAGCAACAAAATAATGAAATCATCCTTGGCAAAGTACCTCACAAAAATAGAATGATCCGACGTCGTCCGTGGATAGCCATGCTCCCCCATAAAGTACTCAAATTTCCTGTACCACTGTCTCGGAGCCTGTTTTAGACCATACAAGCTATTCCTCAACCGGCAGACCAAATATGACTTGCCCTTCTCACAGAATCCCTCTGACTGCTCCATGTATAACTCCTTCTCAAGATCACCGTGGAGGAATATCGTCTTCACGTCCATTTGCTCGACCTCCAAGTCAAAATTGGCTGCCAATGTTAGCACCACCCATATAGACGACTGCTTGACGACTGGCAAAAAGATCTCATCATAATCTACACCTTTTCGCTGATCGTAGCCTTTAACTACCAGCCTCTCCTTGTATCGAGGGCGAGTAGCATCATCTGTCTGCTTTACTCTGAACACCCATCGATTCTTCAAAGTCTTATTGCCCTTTGGCAACCGTACCAGATCATAAGTAGAGTTGGCCTCCAAGGAACTCATCTCCTCCTGCATGGCCTCCATCCACTCCTGCCTGTGTTCGTCTTCCATAGTCTCTGCAAAACTTTTGGATTGTCCCCCGTCAGTCAGTAGCACATACTCACCCGGTGAGTATCTCGTAGACGGTCGACGCTCTCTATCGCTCCACCTCAACAGAACCACTGGTGCTGGCTGTATATCTGCAGTCTCCTCCCCTCCATGAACTGCCTCCTCGGCAAGCTCATCCTCCTGAGGGTCACCCTGACCACCATCAGTAGGCTGATGATCAAGGTTGGGAGCAACTTCATGTACTGGCTTTCCCATAAATGGATCCTCTACGATGTCCTCTGGAAACTGCTCGAAGCGAAATGACTCTAACTGAGGCAATTCCTCAGCCTCAGAAGGCATCTCGTGTCACGCCCTAGTCCCAAAATATCGAGGGACTAAATGTTTGATTATAAACAAAAGAATAAAACTAGGTTTATACGAAACCCTTTCTTTGTTTACAAAAAAAAGAGTACAATTAATCCTATACGAGGATGTTAAGTACAGTAAAAATAATTCTGGGGAAAAATTGCTATAGGAGTCTGATCTGAGGTCGATCACTTCGTCCCTTGGACCACACGATGATGAAGAAGTGTTGTAGAAGAAGAAGAAGCTTCAAAGATTGCAGGTGGGATTGAACTCCCATTGCCAAAGTTGTCAATCAACACTCTCTGTCTATGCCCTCTCTCTGATCTCTGATTATGCTCTCCCCTAGTCTCTCTGTGTGTGTATGACAAAAGTGGTCTCTATTTATAGAGATCGGTCACAATAACTGTCCAGTTGGCGTAGAAGCCCAACTGTGAAGAAAGTTACACCTTTTACGCGGCGGTTATAATAACTGCTATCTACGTTCGAATGATCTTCTAACTCTGCGTATGACACATGTCCCACTATAAGGTAACGCGTATAACTACTTCTCGAAGATCATGGCATGCAAGCCACGTAGGTAACTGCCCCTCGCGTAGAGATGGTTGGCGTAAAAGCCAAATAACTGTCTTGTTGGCGTAAAAGCCAAATAGCTGTCTTGTTGTGTCACGTCCCAGTCCCAAAAATACGTAGGACTAGGACACGTAAGCATGCCAGCCGCATGGATATGGCAACTCCAATATATGGAAACCAAATCCACACGTACGCTGTAATATGAATATCAAATCCACAAGTGGTATAACTGTAATACAAGTCACAGGGTAAAATCTAAATCTCATCCACCAAAATCATATAGAAATAAATAAACAGTATCGATGAAACTAGATCTCAATAAGAAGTATCTAGGATGATAGTTGGATGGAAACAAATCTACTACCAACTCGAATAGGAAAGGTAAATACAATATAAGTACAACACAATCAAACCCAATATAAGTATACCAGCTATCGATCACGGCTCGAAGAGAAGACATCCACTAAGCATATACAACGATCCAAATCTGCGCTCCTATAAATACTCAAGAACAGATACACCTGGCAGCGGACCAGGTCCTCAGAGGGACGTAACAAGATACAGAAAATACGAGCCAACTTGAATACAGTAAACATGCATATAATTTGAAAATAAATAAGTACGTTGTATAAGACAATCTATATGAATGCAAATGAGGACAACTTTTCGACGTATGGGCAAGGGTAGTCTACTCGATCTAAGCCTCACAACTCACACACCCGTCTAGAACATCAGAAATTGACATACCTCTGGGGTAGCGACCAGCGCGACTCTACAGAAATCGACATACCTCTGGGGTAGCGACAGCGCAACACACGCCCGTAGTGCGAACTATATACTACGATTTACCAGAGTGGTTAAAAGCCCATATGCCTAATGATTGTCCTCCCATGATACTAGGTGCCATGTGTGTGTCAACATATCTAATACATAGTAATGACTGAAGAAAAACTACACATGCAAGAACTATACAGAAATGAAATAAATAAAAAGAAATATAAATAGCATGCAAAGTACTGTAAACAATTTGGCAAGGTATCTTGCCTGGGGTCCTGCTGCTGGTATGAATCAGAGTCCAAGTCACAGTCCAAATAGCCTATGTATTACAAATTTATCACGTCAAAAGATAATTTATTTTAATTTATTTAATTCTAGAATAATTACTCTAAAATCCTATTTTAATCTTATTATTCTAATTTTTATGTTAATTCCTAAATTTTGTCCAAAGAAACTGAATTTTATCAACTCGAGACTCATGGCACGCAAATCGAGACAATCTGTTGACCAAAAAGTCAACCGACACAAACTCAATTTTCATGCATGATTTCCTATAGATTTCAGCATAAAAAACATGCTGGAATTTATGGCTCGTCCGAATTCAAATTCGTTTTGGAATTATGGCACATACAAATTTTGTATTGTGTACCGATGGTTAAATTCTAACCTAGAAGTTCTACAGAATTAACAGTATATAAATACTTCGAATTAAATTTTGGGAAAAATATATGTCGATGATATCGACATTAGCTTTCCGAAACTTTAAACGGTTCATGATTCTGATTCCGGGTTCTCCCAAAATTGCAAAAACATCGAAATACGTCTATTTTCGGACATGCTGTGTTCTACGAATTTTCCAGAATTTAATACTAATAATTTAGAAAAACAATTTTTATAATCAGAAATCTAACCTCATTATCGTTCTAACAAAAAAACTAGGCCTCGTTTGGAGTCCGGAGCTATGCGCAATGGCTTCTGGAAGATGAAGGAACCCTAGATGACAATTCTCCAAAAATCGGCTGAAGAAAAACCCTAGAAATTAATATCTAAACTATTATATATATATAGAGGAGAGAGAAAGTGCAGCCGCGGCTCACAGCGCGCCACGTGGCAGCCATCCATGCAGCCCCGCCCAGATCGAACGGTCGCAGTTCGATGCGGCTCGGCTCAGCTGAGTCCGAGTCGAACTCGGTCTCGGCTCGGCTCAAGGTCGGCTCGGCTCGCACCCACTCAGCAGTCACTGACAGGCGGGCCAGGCACTATTCACTGCTGGAGGCTGACAGGTGGGCCCCCTGTTTGCTGACTGGGCAGAATTAATTACTTTTTGGGTTTTCTTTTTCAGAAATTAGTTTTTAATTCAGTTTTTCATAATTAACTCGAAATAAATGCTAAAAATAATCGAAAAATTTCCAAAAAATTCTAGAAAATATATTTTATTATTTAGAACCTAAAATAAAATTTTGGGATATTTTTATTTAAGTTTGAACATAAAATAAATTCTTTAAAGTCCTCAAAAATTAGTGTTACTAGTTTTTAATTAACTAAAAATTATGGAAAAATTCCAATAATCTAAAATAGCCTAAAAATAATTCTAAATAAATATTTATATAAGTAAATATACTAAAAAAAGTATTTTCTAATTAACTAAGATAATACTCTAAATAAATTCAACATCTATAATAAATATAATAATATAAAATATACACAAATACCTATTTTGGGTGAGGGAGTTTACATGTTGGCGTAAAAGCCAAATAGCTATCTTATTGGCATAAAAGCCAAATAGCTGTCTTGTTGGCGTAAAAGCCAAATAGCTGTCTTGTTGGCGTAAAAGCCAAATAGCTGTCTTGTTGGCGTAAAAGCTAAATAGCTGTCTTATTGGCGTAAAAGCCAATTAGTTGTCTTGTTGGCACAAAAGCCAAATAGCTGTCTTGTTGGCGTAAAAACTTGATGCTACATGAATAATAGATAACCAGCGTAAAAATAGCCAATTATCCTTCCTGACTGAGGTCTTGAGCGTATTCTGGGCCAAATAGCCTTATCACGTACCTTTGCAAATATAGCCTGAGTTAGCGTATTTCGAGGAGATAGCATACGACATACTCCTATAGTTAAAAATAGCCTGGTTGGCATAAAATGCAAGGATGGTGATGTAAGCGTATTAGCCCTAGTTTTAGCTCTCCCAGTCATGACAAAATTATAAAGAATAGAACCAAATCTTGTGCATTTAATGCAGAGATATGCCTTAATCTCGTACATTAAATGCCAAGATATGCCTCGAGCTTTGTACGAGAAACAGCTTTTGACGTGGCATCTGATTTCGCCTCATCTTGAGCGTAAAAACTTATCTCTGCCCATGTAGAGTAGGCAGCGTATTCTTTGAAGGCGTAAAAATGACTTGTATCAAGAATATGTCACTAAACGACAGCCTGGGTCTCTGTGCAAAATCATCATCACAGCCGTCCTCTCGGTCATCGTGCAGTACTTTTGTCAGGAGTCAGGTTCATTGTTCTGTCTGGAAAACTCATCCGAGGAATATGAAGAGTTTCTTGTACAACTTTACGTTGCATTAAAAAACAAACGTATTTTAAACTTTACGCAGGGAGGTATAGCAACATTTTTACGCCAAAATAGCATTGGAGCGTTGCTTTATGCGGGCAGCTTTGAAGCTCTTCTTTATGCCAAACAGCTCTGAAGTTCTGTTTTACGCGGGCTTCATGTATGTTGGGGGTTTTGTCTGTATGATATGCGTACAATTTCCCAGCGTATTTCATGCTTCTACAAGACCCCTTTCAAAGTTTTCAAAATTCTCGTAATTTGAAATACTTTGAATGAAGCATGAAACGGTCAAATTTGACTCATTCTTCGAGGCTGATTTTTTGACGATATTTTAAGAAGTTTTTAGGATTTGCATGTCCTCTTCTGCCTATATAAGGGCAAGCAAATGAACTTATTTTTCCATACTTCCTTCACCACAAAGATGGCTGCCGAGATTCATTGGGCTGACCTGAGAAAGAAGAAGATTATGCTCTTCCAGCATGTAAGGAGCCGTAAAAAGAGGCATCTTCGAGCAAATATCCTCTGCAATGATGGATCATGGAAGGATATCATAGCTTCCTTTGCTCGAGATGGTCAGCAATTTTATATGGCGATTCGTCAAGGAGAGATGAAGGGTCCCATTAGACCACACAGCTTGCTAGCTGTATTTTTCTCTATTATGAAGCTGGATCCTGGGGTGCAGCTTGGCCGTGTCTTCCAGTATTATGTTGGGTCTGAATCCCAAACACAAATCTGAGTATGGCCGTCGATGGCGTATGGAGGGGGGCTTGAATAATTCATACAGGCCCAGTTCTGTATCCTCCCGCCATTAATCATTTTCTTGGCACCCGGCGTATAGGATCCGAAGAAGTGTCGTAGAAGGAGAAAAAGATCTCCATCAAATGAGAACCTGGCGCAATAGATTCCCATCGTGATCTTGAATATTAATGAAAAATCCTTTGTAAAATGGATTTCCATCATATGTAATCATGATCTCGAATATTAATAAAAAATCCTTTGTAAAATGGATTTTCATCATATATAATCATGATTAATAAACTTGTCTCCTTTTATGCACTATTTTTTGCCATATTGCTGTGAGAAAGTCTAATAATACGCAGCTTCAACATGCCTGAGTAATTTTTACGCTGATTCTGACAAATATGCTTCCAGTCACGTTCCGACTTTTCAGCGATAATTTGTCTTTCAAAATCCAATTATCATGTAATTTTTGGACGAGGGGTAGAATTCTGAACTGTCACTTCTTTAATACGAAGAATATTTGTTCAGAACATCATCTTCAAGAATGGCTTCCCGATAGTTTCTCGAAACAGGGCAAGAAATGTCCGCCGAACTGGCCATCTCTGAACTAAATGTAACGGATTCTGTCTAGACTTCGAATAAACTTCCAATGGCCAAGAAAGAAAAGTCATCTCCAGTGAAGACAGGCATTTTTGGGGAACTCCTTGGCCCTTCGTCTGATGAAGTCCTCCTGACTGAAGAAGAGGAGAAGTTTACTGAAGACTCGTCGACTGTTTGCAAACGCTGACATCTGCGTATTTCAGGCACTTACAATATTTTGTAACAAAAAAAAAAGGGATCATTTTCTGCGTAAAATCTTATAATCCTGCTAACTGATCTATCCCGCGTAATTTAAGATGCGCATAAAATCATAGATCCGTAGCATCTGAGCGAAAAATCGTAGATCTTGTAGCTTCTGAGCGTAAAACCGTAGATCCGTAGCTTCTGAGCGTAAAAGCTTCTGAGCGTGAAATCATAGATTTATAGCTTCTGAGCGTAAAATCGTAGATATGTAGCTTCTGAGCGTAAAAGCTTCTGAGCGTAAAATCATAGATTTGTATCTTCTGAGCGTAAAATCGTAGATCTGTAGCTTCTGAGCGTAAAAGCTTCTAAGCGTAAAATCGTAGATTTGTAGCTTCTGGACGTAAAATTATAGATCTGTAGCTTCTGAGCGTAAAAGCTTCTGAGCGTAAAATTGTAGATTTGTAGCTTCTGAGCATAAAACCATGGATCCTTGCTCTGCGCGTAAAATCATGGATCCGTTACGCAGCATGACTATCTGTCTTCCTTTTCAAATGATCGGCTGACTTGGTCGCAAATCATAACTGATTATGATAAGATCGGATTTGGTTACGGATTCGAAGAGTTATCTGAACTCTATAAATAGACCTAGGTCGTGAGAGAGAAAAATCCTTCGTCTCTTTTCTGAAAACTCTTCGCCTCTTTCTGAGAACTCTTCGTCTTCGTCTCTTTCTGAGAACTCAGATTCGCCATGGCACCAAAACAGTCCTCCGCTGCTAAGGGAAAGAAAGCCGCTTCCTCATCTCGCTCCTCTGCTCAAGCACGAGCAACTCCTACTAGGCCAAGCGAGCCTCGTTCTGAACGAAGTGCTCCATCGTCTAGCTGTGCACCGGGCATCACAGGTAAAGCTTCAAGAGAAATAGAGAACCCTCCGCAGACGTTTTACGTGTATGCGCAAATACGCCCACATTCTTAATGTGTCAGCGAAAAACTCTATATTTTTGCAGTCTGGCGTAAAAACTCAGACTGTCAAATTTTGGCGTATACTGCAAACCTTGTGTTTTACGCACTGGATGTAAATTCTAGCGTAAAACTCAAATTTTGGCAGTCTGGCGTAAAAACTCTGACTGTCAAGTTTTGGCGTATACGGCAAGAGTGCGGCACTTTATGTTTTACGCGCTGAAAGAAAATTCCAGCGTAAAACTGACTTTTTCTCTTGCTTTTTGCAGTGGACCTACAGATCCCCCCTCTGGCTGAAGTGATGGGCTCTATTGCTGGAATGCTGAATTTCAACTACTTGGAGGACTTGTCCCATGTGACTTTCCCTATCTCTGGAAACGAGTATCCTCAAGAAAGGGGAACTCTGATCTTGGCCCAAGGAGAAAGAATGTTGCTGAGTATGATCAGTAGGGAACCTCTGTCATACATAGATGGGACTGAGTATAAGAAACCAGCTTTCTTATTTGGGGATGTTATTGATAAGCAATCCTAGACCAGCCCAAGAAGGAAGATTGGATTTTTTTGCTGAGGGCATGATCCTGTATCTGCCGAAGATGCCCAGAGATTATCCTATCTTTGCATTCTTCCATGCCACACATCCCAGAAAGATGGCATGGACTCTGACTCCTGATCTTCATAGCCAGCCAGGGAAGATCTTTTATAAGAAAAGATTAAACCGAGGATCCTTTGTAAGCAGTCCCTCAGGCCCTGTCATGCCCTTCAGAGGCTTACTACCGGGCAGCGTCCCGAGTGAAGATACTTCACTGATCCAGCCGCTTCAAATAGCAACTTTTTGTAATGACTTTATGGGGCAGGGAGGAGTATACCCCAAGGTTAACCCTCGCACCAGTTGATGGCTTAGCCCCCACAATCTTCGATGGGCCAGTTTGACTGCATAGGCCCTGAAGTACTTTCAGACGGAGCTGGAAAGTATTGGCTTGTTTGAGGCAGAGAGTGCCACTATTGTTGGGCTGCCTATCTGTCACGCCCTAGTCCCAAAATACGTAGGACTAGGAACAGGAACTTCTATATTCTATGAGAGACTATACTAAAGGAACTATTATAGGAGTACAGGAATCAAGCATGATACAATTATTCAAATAGAATAGATTAGAAGAAAGATGAGTCATAGTCAATTGTGGATGAGATCCTATACTCTAGTCCTAGGTGCAGGCTTGTTCGGTACAGTAACGTAACCGAGATAATATGCTCTCGACCTGCATGGGCCACCACAAAAATATGTCATGCCCCAGTCCCAAAATACGTAGGACTAGGAACACGTAAGCATGCCAGCCGCATGGATATGGCAACTCCAATATATGGAAACCAAAATCCACACGTACGCTGTAATATAAAAATCAATCCACAAGTGGTATAAACATATGTCACAAGTCATAGGAGACAATCTAAATCTCATACACAGAAAATTAATATAAATAATAACCAGCATCTATATAACTAGATGTCAACATAAATATCTAAGAATGATAGTTGGATGGAAACAAATCCACTACCAACTCGAATGTAAGAGCAAATACTAAAATAAGTACAACACAACAACACCATATAAGAACACCATCTAGCAATCACGGGCTCGAAGAGAGGACATCCACGAAACATATATAGCCATCCAATCTGTGCTCCTACAAATACTCAAGAATAGATACACCGGGCAGCGGACCAGGTCCTCAGAGGGACGTAACAAGATACAGAAAATATGAGCCAATTTGAATACAGTAAACATGCATATAATTTGAAAATAAATAAGTACGCTGTACAAGACCATCTATATGAATGTAAATGAGGACAACTTTTCGACGTATGGGCAAGGGTAGGCTACTCGATCTAATCCTCACAACCTCACGCTCGTCAGTGGACATCATCAGCCGACATACCTCTGGGGTAGCGACCCTCGGACTCCATCAATCGACATACCTCTCGGGTAGCGACCATCGGATACGACCACCATAGCGCGTGCTAGAGACTATGGTTTACCAGCGTGGTTAAAAGCCCATACGCCTAATGATTGTCCCCTATGATACTAAGTGTCAAGTGTGTGTCAACATATCTAATATATAGTAATGACTGAAATGAACTACACATGCAATAAATAAACATAATTGAAATAAATATACAGAAATATACTAAGCATGTAAAATACTGTAAGCAATTTGGCAAGGTATCTTGCCTGGGGTCCTGCTGCTGGTATGAATCAGAGTCCAAGTCACAGTCCAAATAGCCTATGTATTACAAATTTATCACGTCAAAAGATAATTTATTTTAATTTATTTAATTCTGGAATAATTACTCAAAAATCCTATTTTAATCTTATTATTCTGATTTTTATGTTAATTCCTAAATTTTGTCCAAAGAAACTGAATTTTATCAACTCGAGACTCATGGCACGCAAATCGAGGCGATCTGTTGACCGAAAAGTCAACCGACACAAACTCAACTTTCATGCAAGATTTCCTGTAGATTTTAGCGTTAAAAATATGCTAGAATTTACGGCTCGTCCAAATTCAAATTCGTTTGGGAATTATGGCACATACAAATTTTGTATTGTGCACCGATGGTTAAATTCTAACCTAGAAGTTCTACAGAATTAACAGTATATAAATACTTCGAATTAAATTCTGGAAAAAATATATGTCAATTATCTCGATATTAGCTTTCCAAAACTTTAAACGGTTTATGATTCTGATTCCTGGTTCTCCCGAAATCTCGAAAATATTGAAACATGTTTATTTTTGGACATGCTGTACTCTACAAATTTTCCTGAATTTATTACTCATAATTTCGTAAAATAAATTATAATCAGAAAGCTAACCTCAATATCTTTCTAACGTAAGAAACTAGGCCTTATTTGGAGTCCGGAGCTATGCGCAATGGCTTATGGAAGATGAAGGAACCCTAGATGGCAATTCTACAAAATCTCTCTCTAAAATAATGGGATAATTAGGGTTATAATATATATATATATATATAGGGATGTACCTGCGGCTGAAAGGATATTTATAGGCTGACACGTGTTAGAATCTGATTGGATAGTTTTTGTTATATTATTTATTTTTGATTTGCCTTTATCAAAATATTATTTAAGTCATTTTAAATCTAAATAACTCCAAATAAATATTAAAAATAATCATAAAAATCTGTAAAAATTACATAAAATATATTTTGAACCTATAAACCCTAGAAAAATATTTGGGAGAATTTTATATTCATAAGTTTACTACTATAATTAGGAGAAGCTCTAAACATTAGTTTTATCCATTTAACTAAAAATAAATACTAACATTATTCCAAAAATTCTGAAATAATTCCAGAAAATATATAATAATATTATAAACCCTAGAAAATAATGTGGGTCCATTCTATATTTCTGGGCTTGTACAATATATTCTACAAGTCCTAAAAATTAGTTATTAGTCTAAATAACTCCCAATAAATACTAAAAGTATTCAGAAAATTCCCAGAAAATTCTAGAAAATATATTTGACTATTTAGAACCTAAAATAAAATTTTGGAATATTTTTAATTAAGTTTGAACATAAAATAAATTCTTCAAAGTCCTAGAAAATTAGTGTTACTAGTTTTTAATTAACTAAAAATTATGGAAAAATCTCAATAATCTAAAATAGCCTAAAAATAATTCTAAATAAATATTTATATAAGTAAATATACTAAAAAAATTTATTTTCTAATTAACTAAGAGAATACTCTAAATAAATTCAATATCTATAATAAATATAATAATATAAAATATACACAAAATATCTATTTTGGGTGAGAGAGTTTACAATCTACCCAACTTAAAACAATTTCGTCCTCGAAATTAAAATAAGGCATAATTTGTTAAATCTTTCATATTCGTACATTAGGTACGTCAATCGCAATCTCTTCCAAAAATTTAAATAACAAAATCTATTCAAATCTATCACGATCACTTCAAAATTAAGATAACCACTGTTTAAATCAAAATTCAACCTGTCGTAATCTCTTCTCGATTTTTTTTTAAATAATCAACATTCAAATCTAACTCAAGTCTATATGACATCCCACATCAAAATTTATATCACCATTTTCAACTATCATAATCTTCTCTAGACTTTGAACAATAAACAATTCTAATCAAATCTTATTCCTATTCTTAAATTAAGAATTTTGTACTCTTCAAATATTTAAAATCAATTTACATCCTCAATATTTTAAATAGGTGACCCAACAATCAAAATTGAACTTTTAATTCAAATCATCAAATTATAAAATTTAAATCTAATTCACCAATTGTTCAAGTCTAAAATTCTATATTTATCCTCAAAATTTAAATCGATGATTCATCCTTCAATATTCAAAATTTAAATCATGTGCTCAAAGTATAAATATTTGGTCCGCAATATCAAGATTTTAAAATTCGTTAAATCCTTATTATCTTAATCCTTCTTTTAAAATTTCTCAAAATTAAAATGACTTGAATCTCCCAATCTAATCTTACTTGATCACAATCTAAAAGAAATTTCTCTCAAGTTGGCAATGCACTTCTACCCAACTTAGAATTTACCCATCTATCACAGAAGGCTATATACTTTAAGAAAAATATTCTTTAATTTATTTACTCGTGTCATTCAATCCTCAAAACTTTAACGTCGATTATATCATATATGATATATCCTTAATTACGAAAGAATAATCCTCAAGTATGTGATCGGCCTATGGGGTATATCTAGTACTCTCTGTGTATCAAACTTATACCAAGCACGAGGTTTCGTCTTTCCGAAATAAGGAAAGACGGAGATCAATAATAAAGATTTCAACGGCGAGGTAATAGAATAGAAGTATCGGGATCAAGGCGTTTAAAGAATTCAAATAGGAATTGTCAAAGCAGTTGTGGATTGAAGTCCTATTTTGGTAATTTCTATTCACATGCTCGTATTAGTACAGTTATGTAACCGATACGATCCGCTCAGACATATCTAGGGGCAAGTATATTCGTCTACCAATCACTACATATCTCAATCCACGTAAAGTAGTATTACGAAGGGCGAATCAAGCGCACTAAGGTTAGCTAGACCTTAATACACTGATTCTGAAATGTATTAGTAGGCGTCCCCAATAATACATATCTCATGATCAAGCTCGATAAAAGAGTAAGCTTGCAAAACTAGGCTATAATAGCAGCATAAGTCAAGGTAGTACAGCAAATATAAGTACGCTAGATGATGATGAAAGGAGGTACAAATTAATTCAAGTTCATAAAACAAAATAACTAAGCAACAATAATAAAAGACTCTACAATCCCTACAGTTATCATACAACCTCCTTGTCTATGTCGCTAGTCGACCAAATGTGGGCAAGGAACTCTAACTTCTATTGTCTGAATAACCACTGTCATCTTATGCTAGTATACAATTAATGTTGTTCAATCACACTTCAATAATAGGTCAAAAGACTATGTGATACTAGGTTGTGAGGTATACTACCCAACTTAAAACAATAAACTAATATTGTGACAGTCTTAAGGGTACTGTAGAAGCTCCTGTTAAGGTCTTCGAGAAGGGGTCTTGATACTTGTTAGGGTATCCTCTTATATTACATAGGTCATGGTCGTCTTAACTCTTAGTCATAATACAAGTATCAAGAGTAAGAATGGGACAGTTACTGGCCTCAAGGGAAAGGGAATATAACTCGTATTGAGGTGTGGTACAAGTTACGCAATTTAAAACTAAGGGATAAGCACCAGGTCTCAATCTACAATAATAACTTAACTATCAAGTTCTAACTACTAAGCACACAATTTCAAAATTTAAGATTATAACTATAATCCTAGCAAACTATGTGTCCTTAACAAAGAAATAAATTACTTGGCCTACTATCAGAAGTGTCAGGTGGCACGAGTTGAAAGATAAAGAAAAGAAGAACGTAATTTTGATCGTCGCACAATTAGCGAACGCTATGGTCACAGGGGATTAATATATGAAAATAGAGGGGCTCTAGATAGCATCATGGTTTTCCAAGGGAAAGGGGTATGCTAGTCTCTGTGTTTGAGGTATGATTAGGAAAATATTCTATGCATTGTTCTTGGCTTTCTAAGGTACTGTCTGCTTATCTCAAGACAAGAATCTAAATTTATGGTTCTCCAATACTCATATAACGGCGTGGGTTAGGTTCAGTCCTAATATTCACTTTGGTTTTCTATTGGTTTCTCAATGCTAGGGGCAACCATAATGGTAAACTTCTAACTAACTCTAGTAGTGTCTATACTACTCTCAAGTCCTTATAACACATCAGGAGGTAATAGTAAACCAATTCTAGAAATAAGAAATTCTAGGGTTCACTAGACATCCTAAACTTAGTGGTGTGTCAGCACTCTAGTTGTACTCTTAATAGGAAGGTTATCATACTTATCATCTAACAACAGGAACTTCTATATTCTAGGAGAGACTATACTAAAGGAACTATTATAGGAGTACAGGAATCAAGCAGGATACAATTATTCAAATAGAATAGATTAGAAAAAAGATGAGTCATAGTCAATTGTGGATGAGATGCTATACTCTAGTCCTAGGTGCAGGCTTGTTCGGTACAGTAACGTAACCGAGACAATATGCTCTCGACCTGCATGGGCCACCACAAAAACATGTCATGCCCCAGTCCCAAAATACGTAGGACTAGGAACACGTAAGCATGCCAGCCGCATGGATATGGCAACTCCAATATATGGAAATCAAAATCCACACGTACGCTGTAATATGAAAATTAATCCACAAGTGGTATAAACATATGTCACAAGTCATAGGGGACAATCTAAATCTCATCCACAGAAAATCAATATAAATAATAACCAGCATCTATATAACTAGATGCCAACATAAATATCTAAGGATGATAGTTGGATGGAAACAAATCCACTACCAACTCGAATGTAAGAGCAAATATTAAAATAAGTACAACACAACAACACCATATAAGAACGCCATCTAGCAATCACGGGCTCGAAGAGAGGACATCCACGAAACATATATAGCCATCCAATCTGTGCTCCTGTAAATACCCAAGAATAGATACACCTGGCAGCGGACCAGGTCCTCAGAGGGACGTAACAAGATACAGAAAATATGAGCCAATTTGAATACAGTAAACATGCATATAATTTGAAAATAAATAAGTACGCTGTACAAGACCATCTATATGAATACAAATGAGGACAACTTTTCGACGTATGGGCAAGGGTAGGCTACTTGATCTAATCCTCACAACCTCACGCTCGTAAGTGGACATCATCAGCCGACATACCTCTGGGGTAGCGACCCTCGGACTCCATCAATCGACATACCTCTCGGATAGCGACCATTGGACACGACCACCATAGCGCGTGCTAGAGACTATGGTTTACCAGAGTGGTTAAAAGCCCATACGCCTAATGATTGTCCCCTATGATACTAAGTGTCAAGTGTGTGTCAACATATCTAATATATAGTAATGACTGAAAGGAACTACACATGCAATAAATAAACATAATTGAAATAAATATACAGAAATATACTAAGCATGTAAAATACTATAAGCAATTTGGCAAGGTATCTTGCCTGGGGTCCTGCTGCTGGTATGAATCAGAGTTCAAGTCACAGTCCAAATAGCCTATATATTACAAATTTATCACGTCAAAAGATAATTTATTTTAATTTATTTAATTTTGAAATAATTACTCTAAAATCCTATTTTAATCTTATTATTCTGATTTTTATGTTAATTCCTAAATTTTGTCCAAAGAAACTGAATTTTATCAACTCGAGACTCATGGCACGCAAATCGAGGCGATCTGTTGATCAAAAAGTCAACCGACACAAACTCAACTTTCATGCATGATTTCCTGTAGATTTCAGCGTTAAAAATATGTTGGAATTTACGGCTCGTCCAAATTCAAATTCGTTTGGGAATTATGGCACATACAAATTTTGTATTGTGCACTGATGGTTAAATTCTAACCTAGAAGTTCTACAGAATTAACAGTATAAAATAATTCGAATTAAATTTTGGAAAAAACATATGTCAATGATCTCGACATTAGCTTTCCAAAACTTTAAACGGTTCATGATTCTGATTCCTGGTTCTCCCGAAATGCGAAAATATTGAAACATGTTTATTTTCGGACATACTGTACTCTACGAATTTTCCAGAATTTAATACTCATAATTTCATAAAATAAATTATATAATCAGAAATCTAACCTCAATATCTTTCTAACGCAAGAAACTAGGCCTTGTTTGGAGTCCGGAGCTATGCGCAATGGCTTATGGAAGATGAAGGAACCCTAGATGGCAATTCTCCAAAATCTCTCTCTAAAATAATAGGATAATTAGGGTTATAATAATATATATATATAGGGATGTACCTGCGGCTGAAAGGATATTTATAGGCTGACACGTGTCAGAATCTGATTGGATGGTTTTTGTTATATTATTTATTTTTGATTTGCCTTTATCAAAACATTATTTAAGTTATTTTAAA
Organism: Iris macrosiphon; assembly: GCA_036927795.1. Classification (NCBI taxonomy): domain Eukaryota; kingdom Viridiplantae; phylum Streptophyta; class Magnoliopsida; order Asparagales; family Iridaceae; genus Iris; species Iris macrosiphon. Next base: position 221,385,265 of record JAYESA010000005.1, on the reverse strand, counting down.
TCTAAATAACTCCAAATAAATATTAAAAATAATCATAAAAATCTGGAAAAATTACATAAAATATATTTTGAATCTATAAACCCTAAAAAAATATTTGGGATAATTTTATATTCATAAGTTTACTACTATAATTAGGAGAAGCTCTAAACATTAGTTTTATCCATTTAACTAAAAATAAATACTATCATTATTCTAAAAATTCTGAAATAATTCCAAAAAATATATAATAATATTATAAATCCTAGAAAATAATATGGGTCCATTCTATATTCCTGGGCTTACACAATAAATTCTACAAGTCCTAAAAATTAGTTATTAGTCTAAATAACTCCCAATAAATACTAAAAGTATTCAGAAAATTCTCAGAAAATTCTATTAAATATATTTGACTATTTAGAACCTAAAATAAAATTTTGTAATATTTTTAATTAATTTTAAACATAAAATAAATTCTTCAAAGTCCTAGAAAATTAGTGTTACTAGTTTTTAATTAACTAAAAATTATGGAAAAATCTCAATAATTTAAATTAGCCTAAAAATAATTCTAAATAAATATTTATATAAGTAAATATACTAAAAAAATTTATTTTCTAATTAACTAAGAGAATACTCTAAATAAATTCAACATCTATAATAAATATAATAATATAAAATATACACAAAATACCTATTTTGGGTGAGGGAGTTTACACTATCAACCGCAACTTGTTCTTAGCTTTGATGGAGCGGTATAACTCGTTCACTGGGACTTTCACCACTCCGATAGGTGAGTTGGGCCTGGCACTTCATGAGATGACAGATATCTCAAAGCTGCCAATGAGAGACACTCCCTACGAAGAGTACGTTCCCACAAATAGGGAACTAAAGGATACCCACCCTCGGGCAGTGGCAGTGTACCAAGAGCTGATGAGACACTACCTTGCATGCACCACCTTCTACAGTGAGCCCTCTGATTTAGCCCATATTAACAAATGGGTATCCTATCTATTCTTCCATCAGGCCAGAAATGCCAAGCAGGACAAGGTTGTAGATATCAAGGACAAACCTTTGAATCTTCTGAGCATGCTTAATGCCAGCACAATCGATGATCTCATCGAAGATGCAGGGCTCCACATTGGGTTCTTAATGAGGAGATAGGGGGTTATCCTGCAGGAACCAAAGCCTACAGCTATATGAGGCATTGTCGAAAGCCTCTATCAAGGGAAGCTCAACTGGCTGGCTTCCTCTCTATTTGGCTATACCGATGGGTGGTGCCCGGCATCGCGTCCGTGGTTCGCCTTCATCGCAACACCTTATGGCCCGAAGTGCGTTTGGTGTTTGGGGCAAGATTGGGCCTACTTTCTGCCATGGTATGTAGGATACAAGCTGGCCTGAGGGCTATCACTGATGGGTTGTTGGTCGATACTGCACAGCGTGAAGGATATCCCAGAGTGGAATTGCCATTCTTATATCTAATGGGGTAGTTAATCCTTCACAACACCAAAGTGATGTCTCCCGGATCGGCCTGTGGTTCGGGCAATAACTTCCTATTGAATTACATAAATTCTTCTTGGAATGTGACTAGCGTCATAGATTGTCGGTTAGCACTAAATTTTGCCCATAGTTGGAAGTTTTTCTGCATCGTCCCCCCCCGGTACATATCAATCAACAGGGGACTAACTTCAGGATGCGGGTCAGGGGAAGACTATTCTTTCTCCTGAAGTCTTTTACTGGTTGGTCTGCATTAGACCTTCCCATCTGCTGTACAGAAGTGAGGACCACTGCTACTTGGAGCCTTATCTGCCTAGCCATTTTGCAAGGCAATTTGGGTATGATCAGTTGCATGTGGAAAATCCCATCACCAGCTTCAAGTTCAAAGGTGGACTTATTGATGGAGCTAGAGGATGGCGGTACTTCATCATGGGTTGTACTGGAGCAACCTTTGCTGTGCCCGCGACTTCTCTCTCCATGGAGTTGCGCATTCTTCATTCGTACGCGCAATTTTATGTGTCCATCAATACCTTCTATCGTGATTTTGATGTACATAGAAGTTTCAGAATGCCCTCCCATAAGTCCACCGGAAGAGAGGAGATACCCTTTGTTTCCTCTGATGAGGGTGATGAAACCACCGGTGCAGATGATTATTTGTTGATTTTACCGAGAGGTGTAATAGCTCCGCCAGCAGAGCCTCTCATTATCTCCAGTAAACGAAAGGCTTCCACTTTGAAAGAGCCTTCTCCCCGCAAGAAGAAGAAGCAGATTACCAGAGGTCCTAAAAGGACTTCCACCAAAGGGGCCTCTTCCAGGAGTGAGCCTATTGTTTCCCCTATTGGGGATGATTCTTTGATTAGGGGTCATTTGCCTTTTAAAGAAGGAGCCTCCACAGTTTCGGATGACAGTGCTGGAGATCCTTTGCCCGCTACTGTTGTCGCTACCACCGTTACTGGTAGTGCTTCTAGATCGCCTTCGAGGCCGAGCATAATAAGAATCAATATACCTTTACCAAGACAAATAATAGGACTAGCCCCTCCTTCGTCTGTAAGTATCTCAAGCGAGATTCCACCCGATGAACCTCGAGTGGATCTGGATGACGACTGGGATGACGAACCACAAGCGTCAATTGGTGTACCCTCGTCTCCAGGTATGACAGCTTGTTTAGCATCATTAAGAAATAATTTAGCTATACAGGCTGTAGACACAACATACATACCATCAGCCATGGGTAAATGTTGTCTTCACGATTTTTTCATGAAAATTAAATCAAATTGATATTAACTTTCTCTTATCTTATTTTCAGGCGAAGATATCTCGGGGGAGGTTGGAGCTGAGGCGACTTCCGATTTTGTTGCGGATCCAGCTGATGAAACGGCGGTGACCACCGTCGAAGAAGCATACTTTGAAACTGTTGATCTTGCAACATTTTCAGATGTAATCCCGTCAGTAGCAGTTCAAGTTATATCAGAGGTGGATGAACCCACCATCTCGACTGTACCTCCTTCGTCGCGCATGCCCGCAACTTCGACCGTTGATGGTGTCTCTTCTTTTGTTGCACCATCTGTTGAAGCGATGACTGTGGTAACATCCTCTGCTGACGTTCCAGAAAGGAGATTTACCGATATTGCGGCCACTCCCAGCATCCATTCGAGCTTTGCCATGCTAGTTGAACAATATACTAGCATATTCTACCTCACTTTGAAAGAATTGATATCCATGGTGCTGGAGAAGAATCTAGGCTTTGATGCTCTGAAGATGTCCTCCAATCTCACTATAGCGCAGATTAGAAATTTTAGTGACGCTGAAAGAGCTAATGCGCTAGAGCAAATAGTTAATGGTTTAGAACAACCATTAACGAATATTTTGTAACTATCCCGAGGCGGCATCGATGACCTGGTTCAGGCCGAGTATGACTCACTAACTGCGAAACTTCCTCAGAAAGAATCTTTAAACAAATCCATCCAGGAACATCAACAAGAGATGGAGAAAGAGCGAGCAGTATTGGTGGAGAGTATTACTCAGCTAGCCCGGTGCCGTGCCGAATGTGAGGGATATGAAGCGAGGGTTCGAGAATTGGAAGCTGAACTCGCTCAGGCAAGGGAGAGGCTTCTCGAGGCATCGCTAGTTCGTGATGTCTTGGAGGGCCAAGTGAAGACGGCTCAACAGAATTTGACACATGTGGGTGTCATCCACGCAAGTTTTGTTGATACTTTGTTCGAATTATCTCTCTTGAGCAATGATGAGGCAAGACTGGAATGGGCTCGCACTAACATCTTAAACTCCAGGAATGAGAGGATGACTGCTTTGGCGCAACAGATTCGCGATTTAACTGCTCCTCCCCAATGATGTACTTCTTACTTTTTGCTCCTTATTTTCTCAGAGATAATAAAAATATTTTTTTCTGACTTTGTGAACCCATCACTTTTTAGAATATAAATGATAGGCTAGGATGAAAGCGATATCAGAGGTAATATGGACATAATATACTTTCGGTAGGGTTTAGCTGAATATATTTATTCAGAGGTAATATGAACATGATGAAATATGATCCAACTAAATTTGTATACAAAACACTATCAGAGGTAATATGGACGTGATAGGTTTTGAAGTTTCAAATTAGTTAAACTTATCTATTCAGATGTCATAAGAACATGATAGAATATACTCCAACCAATCTTTGTACGTAGTATCGTCAGAATAAAATCTTCATCATACTCCGTTAAGTAAGGGAGATCAAGCATAGTACTTCTTTAGGAATTTGCCGTTAATAGGAGCCATTATCAAATCTTCATTAGGTTTGGCTAATCTGTAAGCGCCATTTGAGAATATTGTTTCCATCACATCAGGGCCCTCAATTTCTTTACAATTGTTTGTGTGAACTTCGGATCTCATACCAGAGGTAATATGGACATAGTATAATACCGTGTTTCCTGAGGACATCCCACTGGAGGATCTTTGGTGGACCTATTATTTGTTGCGCATGTCGAGTGCAAATAATAAGTTTGAAACAAGCCCTATCAGAGGTAATATGGACGTGATAGGTTTTGTGGGTAGTAAAGACATCCTATTGGGAAATTTTTTGTGGACCCATTACTTTTTTGCGCATGTTAGTACAAGTAATAGGTTTGAGACAAGCTCTGCCAGAGGTAATATAGACGCTGTAAAATATGACTTTGTGGGGATAGTGGAGAGACATATTTCTGTTAAGAGGTAATGTGGATTCGTTTTGCGGGTATCCCACGGGGGTTTTTTTTGTGGACCTATTACTTCTTGTGCACGAGAGTGCAAGTAATAAGTTTAAGACAAGCCCTACCAGAGGTAATATGGAGGTGGCAATTTTTGTGGAACTAACACCACTGGCGTACTTAGAGTTAAGTATGGGTGCTAAGTTGAGATGACAACCGATATCAGAGGTAATATGGACGTGATAATCGATAGCCGAAACTTGGAAGGTTTGCTCAGAGGTAATATGGACATGACAAACTCATCCTGAGAGATATATTATGACAGCAGTTCAGAGGTAATATGAACATAAACTAATGTCCGAAAAAATCACTGGAGAGTGATTTGTTGAGTGTGGTCCATCCGAATATGAAGATAGACCAAAGGGTCGCTCCGCTGGGGAGATTGATGGGACGATAGCTCAGAGGCAATATGAGCATGGCTAGCGTCTATCGGGATTGGTTTGAATAGTCACTGCGGGAGTGTGCAAGTAGACCCAAAGATTGCTCCGCTGGGGAGATTTTGAGGATCCATCATCCATTGCGTATCCAGGACTCTTGGATACGGATGATGGTTTTCAAGAATTTGTAACGAAGGGGAAAATGTTGCACATAGGCACTTGCTGGGAATGATTAACCAAGAGTTGATTTGTACATCTGGGTTGTGGACTTATTACCAATGGCATACCTTAAGTACAGATAATAAGCTGAAATGACTAGTACTACCAGGGGTTATGCGAACATGATAGTAGAAAGTCGAAGAGCAGAACTTTACTCATAGGTGATATGGACATAAAAAAGTTCTAAAAATATCTTACTCAGAGGTAATGTGGACGTGGTAAGATATGACTCTGTGGGGATGAAGAAAAACAGGACAGAGGTAATATGGATTTGACCATTTTTTGTGGTGATGGATTTACTCTGCCTGAGAAAGTGGAGAGACGTAGTTCAGAGGTAATATGGACATGAACTAATCGATAGCAACAACCTGGGAGGTTTGCTCAGAGGTCACTTGGGCATGGCAAACTCAGCTGAGAAAAAAAAAGTTTGGATAACAGTTCAGAGGTAATATAGACGTGAACCCATGTCCGAAAAATTCACTGGGGAGTGATTTGCTGAGTGGGGATAGACCTGAAGATTCCTCAGCTAGGGATGATTTTAGGGATTCATCATCCGGCATCCCACCGGGGGGGAGAGTCGCCAAGTTGGAGTGAGGTCAGTTTGTATTGACCAACTCTAGCTTATAAATGCAAAGTGATGACTTTGGCGTCGATCAGCTCCTCGATTTTCCTCTTCAGTACATAGCATGCCTTTGTGGGGTGATGAATGTACCGATGAAAAAGACAATATTCTAGGTTATCGACCTTGCCAGCCCTTTCAGTGTATCTAATGTTGGGTGTAGCGCCCCGTTCTCCCGGTGCGGAGATCGCGGCTAAGAAACACAAGACGGTATCGTTCGATCGGGATAGATTGAATTAAGAACTCGTCCTCGTTATGGATTTGTTTCTTCGGAATCGATTCCCATATTCAGTGGACTGCGCCCCAAGGATCGGCTTAGCGGCAGAGTCAGGAGGGACCTCTCCGCTGCTATCTTTTATTGCCTCGGTTTTCGATGTCGCTTGTTGCTTTCGTGCTTTGAGTTGGTTTTGGGATTTGCTTGTTTTCCTTGAACGGTTTCGATAGTTTTCATTGTTTTCGTTCATTGAACTGCATTTCTATTCCGAGATTGGAAAGAGAGGAAGAAGTATTAATCGAGCTGTTCGTGTGCAGGTGAACGAGCAGTAGGCGGCTTGCGAGCGGAGTCGTGAAGCGCCTCTTTCCTTCTTCTTTCCAAAATCTAAGTGAGTGACTACCAACCCGATTAGCTAGCCCTGCTTCCAAGCTTCACTCCTTCGCCCCGATCAAACGATACCAAGTAATAATAAAAGAAACCAAGATAAAAAAGAATAGACTTGGTATATTATGCTTGTCACTAAACCGCACGAACGGATACTTAACTGCATGCTTGTTCGCTTGGAAATAATCATAAACTGTTGCTTGTCTTGTGCAAATACATGTTTCATACTCGTGTTGCCTGAAGTGCATGAATGCTTAACAATTATGGATATGTCGTGTGCTCGTGTTGCCTCAAAGGCGTAAACTAATTGTTTAAGTAACGTATTGTTCGATCATGGACAACTTGTGCACAAGGGTAAGTTCTGCGGACGGTCGCTGGGGCACTGGCACCGTTCCGGTCCGGGCGGAACTCGTATGTAGTCATCGTGTGCTGGAGGGGATAGCTTACAATGCATCGTGTGCTTGTCGTGTTCTCGTTGCATGCTATCCCTGTCCTTGACTATGTCCGTTATGGCACCACGCCAGTGATCATCGTGTATATTTAAACCTGTTGCATACTAACTTGTGTCTTCGTGGCAGGGAAGACATGGTAAGTATTATGCAGGTAATTCAGACGGGCAGGTAAAATCCACCGAACGGGGGCACGTTCATTTCAGTAAATTATATATGCTGCTTACTTGTAAATGAACTAAGACAAGATAGAAATCCACAAATATGCATGCTTCATTAAAACAACGTGTTGATTGGTATAGTCAGGCTAGCTCGCCTTCACCAGCATGTTTCGATATGCTGACCCTCGTTGAAACAGGTTCTCCGCACCAAGGCGAACCGAGCGAGGAGCCAAAGTCGTCTACCCGATCCAGTCCAACTGTTGGCGCACCTTCACCGCGCCCCTTGAAGCATTTTGAAGCCAGAAGCTGCAACTCTTCATACACAAATGCAGCTCCGTGGCAAAGCCGTCCTCCAGCCTGGAGGTCTTTATCATTTTGAGTTTATAAAAGGATGTAATGTACAGGACTGCTATCTCATTTTGAGTCAACACTTTTGTAAGCCGTTCGGCATATTAGCTGACTCGTTCAGGAGTTTGTAATAGATGCTCATTATCAATAAAGAGAACTTTTCTATGTTTCAAATTTGTGTTTCAATTTATCTGCGTACTCTGATTATGTGCTTGCTATGCAAATCATTAAAGCCTTGTGCGGGCGCAATTCCAGGCCCGCACGGCGGTCACGATTCGGGGGATGCCTCAAACGATTCTACGGAATCGGGTCATGACATAGTGGTATCAGAGCACAGATTCAAAGTTCCTTAGACTTCGTGCTGGAAAAGTTCCTTTAACGATCAAATTTCTGTGCGAACTCTTGAACTCGCTAGGCCAAAATAAGATACGTTCATGCAATAAGTCCATAATACATTATGATCCTAATGTAATTTACCTTCTTTTGAAGGAATGGTACCAGCGCAATCTGCAGCGCAACCACCGAGCGAAACACAAGAAAGCAGTTCAGGTACTTCGGGAAGCTCTCGAAGCCAATGAGACATGTCTCAAGTCGACCCGCTTGAGCGGGTGCTACAAATGCTAGAAACACAACGACAAAGAGATGATGCTCGCCAAGCCAAGCTCGAGAGCAATCTAGAGACCCGATTCTCAGTCCAACAAAAGCAGGTAGATGCCCTGCAACAGATCGTTCAGACTTTGGCTGCCAACCATTCCGCCGCAACAGCAACGACTCCGGTGGAACAGCCCGTGCTTGAAGTAGAGACGCCACAAATTCCAAGGCCGAGGGACGTGACTGCCTTCAACTTGGGACACTTTAAGAAAGTCTGCAATACCCCATTCAATGGGACTGAGGACCCAGTGGTAGCTCTAGATTGGCTAGCAGAACTAGAAGATCACTTCACTCTGCTAGAGGTCCCCGAAGAGAAGCGCGTCTACTGCGCTCAACTACAGCTTCGCCTCAACGCACACGATTGGTGGGACGTGCATCGACGATCTCTCCAATTTGATCACGGAGAGGAGGCGATCTCGTGGACGACCTTTCGTGTCGCGTTTGAAGAGGAGTTTATACCCCCTCCAGTACAACGTCAAATGAAAAATAATTTTGTGCAACTGAGGCAGGGCAGTATGACAGTTAAGCAGTACTCCGCCGAATTCAACCGACTCTCCAAATTCGCTAAGGCCTATTTACCTGATGCAGCGAGTCGAGCCAGAAGATTTGAAGGTAGACTACGCCCTGCCATCCATTCGCACCTGGTCAATAATCAGTACGGGATAATGCGTGAAGTCATGAATCACGCCCTATCCCTCGAACCACAATATCCTCATGTTGCTGCCGGCGCTGTGCATACATCCAGTCACAAACGCCAAAGCAACGAGAGAGGAAATACCGCTACAAAGCGCCCGAATAACGCTGGTCAGCAGGACGGGGATTGGAACAAAACTTGTCACTTCTGTAAAAGAAAAGGGCACATTAAGAAGTACTGCCGTAAAAGACTTGGATTATGCCTCGCTTGTGGCCATCCAGGCCATGCTATTTCCTCCTGTCCGAACCTTCATGGTCGTCGTCCTGAACAAAATAATCCTTAACGGTAGGTCATATTCTTAAGTTTCGGGACGAAACTTCCAATTAGTTGGGTAGGATGTAGCGCCCCGTTCTCCCGGTGCGAAGATCGCGGCTAAGAAACACAAGACAGTATCGTTCGATCGGGATAGATTGAATTAAGAACTCGTCCTCGTTATGGATTTGTTTCTTCGGAATCGATTCCTATATTCAGTGGACTGCGCCCCAAGGATCGGCTTAGCGGCAGAGTCAGGAGGGACCTCTCCGCTGCTATCTTTTATTGCCTCGATTTTCGATGTCGCTTGTTGCTTTCGTGCTTTGAGTTGGTTTTGGGATTTGCTTATTTTCCTTGAACGGTTTTGATGGTTTTCATTATTTTCGTTCATTGAACTGCATTTCTATTCCAAGATTGGAAAGAGAGGAAGAAGTATTAATCGAGCTGTTCGTGTGCAGGTGAACGAGCAGTAGGCGGCTTGCGAGCGGAGTCGTGAAGCGCCTCTTTCCTTCTTCTTTCCAAAAATCTAAGTGAGTGGCTACCAACCCGATTAGCTAGCCCTGCTTCCAAGCTTCACTCCTTCGCCCCGATCAAACGATACCAAGTAATAATAAAAGAAACCAAGATAAAAGAGAATAGACTTGGTATATTATGCTTGTTACTAAACCGCACGAACGGATACTTAACTGCATGCTTTTTCACTTGGAAATAATCATAAATTGTTGCTTGTCTTGTGCAAATACATGTTTCATACTCGTGTTGCCTGAAGTGCATGAATGCTTAACAATTATGGATATGTCATGTGCTCGTGTTGCCTCGAAGGCGTAAACTAATTGTTTAAGTAACGTATTGTTCGATCATGGATAACTTGTGCACAAGGGTAAGTTCTGCGGACGGTCGCTGGGGCACTGGCACCGTTCTGGTCTGGGCGGAACTCGTGTGTAGTCATCGTGTGCTGGAGGGGATAGCTTGCAACGCATCGTGTGCTTGTCGTGTTCTCGTTATATGCTATCCCTGTCCTTGACTATGTCCGTTATGGCACCACGCCAGTGATCATCGTGTATATTTAAACCTGTTGCATACTAACTTGTGTCTTCGTGGCAGGGAAGGCATGGTAAGTATTGTGCAGGTAATTCAGACGGGCAGGTAAAATCCACCGAACGGTGGCACGTTCATTTCAGTAAATTATATATGCTGCTTACTTGTAAATGAACTAAGGCAAGATAGAAACCCACAAATATGCATGCTTCATTAAAACAACGTGTTGATTGGTATAGTCAGGCTAGCTCGCCTTCACCAGCATGTTTCGATATGCTGACCCTCGTTGAAACAGGTTCTCCGCACCAAGGCGAACCGAGCGAGGAGCCGAAGTCGTCTACCCGATCCAGTCCAACTGTTGGCGCACCTTCACCGCGCCCCTTGAAGCATTTTGAAGCCAGAAGCTGCAACTCTTCATACACAAATGCAGCTCCGTGGCAAAGCCGTCCTCCAGCCTGGAGGTCTTTATCATTTTGAGTTTATAAAGGGATGTAATGTACAGGACTGCTATCTCATTTTAAGTCAACACTTTTGTAAGCCGTTCGGCATATTAGCTGACTCGTTCAGGAGTTTGTAATAGATGTTCATTATCAATAAAGAGAACTTTTCTATGTTTCAAATATGTGTTTCAATTTATCTGCGTACTCTGAATATGTGCTTGCTATGCAAATCATTAAAGTCTTGTGCGGGCGCAACTCCAAGCCCGCACGGCGGTCACGATTCGGGGGACGCCTCAAACGATTCTACGGAATTGGGTCGTGATATTGGGTAGCCGAAGCTTGTTTTCCTTCATCAATATATTAAAGATTTTAATGATGTCATCATCATTGAAGGAGAAAGTCCCCTTTGGCTTTCGGGCTTCCAACACCTGAGTTGTGCGGTCCTCAGGAAAGATGGTCATAGTGATATCAAAATCTTTCATTAATTCCAGCCACCTCCTTTGCCTCATATTCAATTCTTTTTGAGTAAAAATATATTTTAAACTCTTGTGATCTGTAAAAATTTTAACTTTTTCTCCATAAAGATAATGCTTCCATAACTTAAGAGCAAAGATTACAACTGCTAATTCTAACTCATGAGTGGGGTAGTTCTTTTCATGTGGTCGAAGCTGCCTTGAAGCATAAGCTATCACTTTCTTGTTCTGCTCCAAAACACATCCTAGACATTTTCCAGATGCATCACTGTATATAGCAAAACCTCCAGTTTTTTATGGTAGAGTCAGAATAGGGGCAGTTGTTAGCCTATTCTTTAATTCTTCGAAAGCATGCTGGCATTCATCAGTCCACATAAATTCTTCATTCTTTCTTGTTAATTTTGTCAAGGGTTCAGCAATTCTAGCAAAATCTTTTACAAACTTCCGATAATAGCCAGCTAGTCCCAATAAACTTTTAATTTCTGCTACAGAGTCTGGAGTGGGCCATGATTCTACTGCTGCTACCTTCTTAGGATCTACTGCTATGCCATTTTCAGTTACAACATGTTATTCTACTTTGTCTAGAAAGAATGCACATTTAGATAGTTTTCCATAAAGTTTTTTCTTCCTCAATTTCGCCAATACAAGCCTCAAGTGTTCTTCATGTTCTTCTGGAGTCTTGGAATAAATCAAAATATCATCAATGAAGACTACCACAAATTTGTCGAGATATTGTTGGAAGACTATGTTCATTAAATTCATAAATACTGCTGGAGCATTAGTTAACCCGAACGATATCACTAAAAATTCATAGTGCCCGTTCCGGGTGTTGAAAGCAGTTTTTGGGATCTCTTCTTTCCTTACTCTTACTTGATGGTAGTCAGATCTCAAGTCAATCTTCGAGAATACCCGAGCTCCACTTAATTGATCAAATAAATCATCTATTCTTGGTAGAGGATATTTATTTTTGATTGTTAAAGAATTCAAAGTCCTATAATCAATACACATTCGAGATGATCCATCTTTTTTTGGCACAAATAATACTGGAGCTCCCCATGGCGAAACACTAGACCTAATGAAACCTTTATCTTCTAACTCTTTTATCTGCTCATTTAATTTACTATCTCCTTCTTGTTGATTCTATATGGACTCTGAGATACTGGAGCTGCTCCCGGCACTAAGTCAATAGAGAATTCAACTTCTTGGTCTGGGGGTAATCTTGGGAGATCCTCAGGGAAGGCATCAAGATATTCGAAAATGATAGGTGGTCGCAATTCTTCTGTTACTAGGGATCCACAAATTTTGTTACTACCAAATTCTTTGGCACCTCTAGTAAATTCAAATTCTGGCTTGGCAGGGGTTCTAAAGATTACACTACCCCGGTGACAATCTATGGTGGCATGATGCTTACTGAACCAATCCATACCCAGAATAATGTCGAAACTAGGTATTGGCATTACGAGTAGCCTAGCACGTAATTCTCTTCCACATAGTGCGATAGGACAATTGTTACATGCATCACTAACCGGAATAATTCCTCCACCGGTAATGATCTCATAGCAACTTCTAAGAGGTTCTGTGACTATGTTATGCTTCATGAGAAAATCTTCAGACATGAATGAATGTGATGCTCCAGAATCAAATAAAGTAATTGCTGGTACTGAATTTATAAGCACAGAACCTGTGATCACATCTATTGCAGCTTCAGCTTCCTCCAAAGTCATTGTAAAAGCACGCCCATGTTGAGGTGCACCCCTTTGTTGTTGTTGTTGTTGTTGTTTTTGTTGTTGTTGATGCTGAGCAAACCGTTGTTGCTGAGATGGGAGTGGTGGTCCTCTCTGCTGTATTACTGGGGGCCTGGCCTGAACTGGAGTATTTTGTACAACTGTCCGTCCTTGAGCAGCAGGACAGTCCTTTATCTGATGTGATGCCGATCCACAATATATACATACTCTCAGCCTTTTCCTACAAACTTGCCAAGTGTGGGCTTGTTTTTGACAGTAGCCACATATGGGAGCTTGTCGGTTCTGTCCTTGAGGTTGCTGTTGTGGTGTTGAAGCTCGAGAAGGAAGTCGCTGAGGTTGTTGTGGGGCCCTCTGCTGCAACTGTTGATGGAATGGACGTTTGTTGGGTCCCACACTTCCAGTCCCAATATCTATTTCCCTCTTCAGTTTGGGTCCCATGTCCCTTTCTACACCTTGTGCCACACTCATAATTTTTTCATAATTACGAGCTCGACTAGTGGTGACAGCAAGGCGGATATCAGGAGACAGCCCCTTCTTGAATCTACGAGCTCTATCTTCAGGGGTACAGACCATATATTCCGCAAAATGTCTTAGTCTACTAAATTCAGTAGTGTATTCATTAACAGTAAGATTACCCTGCTCAAGCCTCTCAAATTGACTTTTGAGGGCTTCTCGTGCCACTTCGGGATAAAACTTATTCTTGAATAGCCTATTAAATTCCTCCCAAGTGATTTCTGGAGATGATAACTGGGGTTCATCTCTATACCAATTTTGAGCTATATCAAATAATTGCATGCTGGCAGCTTCCACCTTAAGGTCATCAGGGACTCGAGCAATCTTCAAGAGTCGCTCCACATTCTCTATCCATTCATCGGCATAAAAAATTTCTTCAGTCTCATAGAAATCCAGGGGTACAAAGTTCTTGAAACCTTTGGCATTTCCTGGTTTCAATTGTGGGGGGTGTGGGGCCTCCTAGGTTCGAAGAGCATCCGCAAGGCTGGTTCGGAGGAGGGTGGTCTGCTCCCTCTGGGAATCAATAAGTCCTCGGAATACTACGAGTAGCTGCGCTCCATCCATAGTAAAAGTCGGAGTAACTGGTAGAGAAGGAAGCTCACGGGTTTCAAACACAGCCTGCTCGATGGTTTCAGATGAGCCTGGTACAGTATTACTTGTCTGAAGCATTCTAAAATTTTTAAGGAACAAATGATTAGAAATAGTCATTTGGATTCCAAATAAGATAGAAAATTTACTAAGGAATGATGTCGAGTTTCCTAATCGGTGAATGAGTTTTTCCTAAAATCTCCAATATTAACTTTAGGTTCTAACTTAAGATATCGCATTATTCGCGAAGTCAGGACCTGCATGGGCTACCATAAAAATGTGTCACGATTCGCATCTTGTTGATCGGACACGAGTACGTGAATACGTCCAGCCTACGCCGCAGTATCGACGGTAGTACGCTGTCTAAACCTCTTTCATAATCATCCAATATTCCATATATAATTCTCACATCCACAATAATTTCTATTATAGCTCATTCACATCAGATAACTAAATAGACAAGAAATAAGGACAAGACATAGGAAGTACTAGTGTATCAAAACTATAGTTTTTGTACGTATATTCATACATAGTTTTAGTACAGGCCAAAAGATAATTTAAATCGGGAACAACCCGATTAGTATGGCAAAAAAATAAATACTAGTCTAGCTAATTAACTATGCTTCAAAATTAATCTCCTGAGTAGAGACAGGCTCCTCAACATGGTCATCTGCTATGTCCTGTGGGCCATAGAAGGTAGGAGCATAGTCTTCATCATTTCTTAATATGTCAACGGATCCAGTCAGGATTGGAGCAAGCACCAATACGCGACATAATTATACTAAATAATTATTATAAATAGTGAGAATTGAAACTAAGTAGCAAGTACAGTAAACCATGAAAATAAAGGAAGCATGGATATCACATGACATGAAAATAAAACTACTACAAGAGGATAAGGAACTACATGTGTGTAAAAGTATATTTAGAATACATAGTTGGCATGTAGGGGTTATAAGGCTAATAAGGCACGTCATAGACGACTAGCAGTCAGGAATAATCAAGTATAAGGCTGCTGGTACAGTCGTGTATTCAACAGCTAGCAGTCATGACATGATGGAAAGGGTAAACCACATGCCTCCTAGTATTCTCCCTCCCGACACGAAAATTAAGGTACATAATATGAAAATTCAGTTTCTATAACTAAGTGTAACCATGAAAAATGTGCGCTAGTAGAATAGAGGACTAAATATCATATTATAGAGGATAAAACTGAAGTGCAGGGTACTTGCCTCAAAAATATGTTGGAGTCGACGTATCATTCACGATCGGGTCGGTACGAAAAAAAGTCCAAGAGCTAATATTCCAAATAGAATTTTCAATTATAGAAAATAATATCGCCAGAGGTTCCAGAATCGTCCAAATAGTCCAAATTGATATATAATCGAATTTTTAGATATTTTGAAGTCCGTACGTGGGGCCACAATGAGAGAAAAATCAAATTAGCCAACGATAAGAAATTAGACAAACTAGTTTAAACTTGAAAATAGACAAAATTTAACTGAAAAATTGCTTAAATTGTCAAATTTTATATTTTACTTATTCTTCAATCAATTAAATTTCTTTAATTATTTAATCTTGACCTTAGACCTTATACAAGGTTGTTTACACAACTTCTATGAACTAAAACTACCCATTACTTGTGAGCATGATGTTGTGCTTCTAACTAAATAATGAAGAGGACCACCTATTACCAACGTGTACACCATTCCCCCTTTCTTAGCTAAAGTTTCTTTTTTTTTCTTTTTTTTTACTCAAACTCTTTACTCTCACACTCAAGTGTCAGAGAGAAAAATGGTCACATGGTAACTCTATATAGGCTTGCACCCATTTATTCTTTTATATTATACTTATTTTGCAAAAGAACTTGTTCCTTCTTCACTATTGTTTCTATTTCTTTATTATAGTGAACTAACACTTGTTCTTGTCTTATTTTTCTTTCCATATGTACTTGTTCAGCACAGAAAGAAAATAAGCAATGGGTTCAAATGACCAGTGGCCATTTTAAATGGTTCGTACTTGTACCAGTAGCTAATTTCCAAGCTTATTTACTATTATGTTCTAACTAAGAAAATATTTTCATCTTCTAATGTTCTTCTTAATATGGTGAGATCACTAAGAATAGGAACAATGGGTTCTTACTTCTTCATATAAATATACTTCTAATGTTGTCTTGGAGCCACTGTGACATTCTATATCCTACTATTTTCATGCAACTTCCTACGTAATCATATATATAGCTTACACTACTTTCTCCTCTATAAACTACTTCTGGTTCCCTCTTCTTCAACCGTCTTCTTTTCTTGTTATTGATATGTAATGGTTTGCATATTCATTGTTTTGTTTAGTTGAATGGTTAGTCACCTTCATCAAATAATTTGAATTTGAAGAGGAGAAGAAGAAGTATACTTGTCTTTGAAAGAAAACTGTTGCCAGAGACAAGCTTGACGAAGACGACGAAGATGACGGGTTGCCAAGGAGTGTGGGACGTTGGAGGAACGACGGACGTCGGGGTCAAGGATCGGAGTTTCAAGAAGCCATAGGGGCTCGGGGTGTGGCTGAGAATGAAATTTTAGTGTGAATGTAGAAAGGATCGAATTGGTAAGAGGGCTATCAAGCGGTGGAGTAGGAAAAGGGTCCAGGAGAAGAAATAGGGAAGGTAAGGAGACGAGATATTTTTTCCAGAGCAATCATGACTAATTAGTCATGAAAAGTCTTTAATACCCTTGACCCTTCATGCAATGAGCCACCTAGCTCTCTCCATGCCACCCAATCCAATTTCATGACACCTAACCTAACTTAGGTGGCTATACATTTAAGCAATTGAATAATTTAACTAAGGGCTTATTTGTAAAAGTTCAAAAGAAATGTGTAAATAAATTATTATGCTTTTGTACAAATTTAAAATAATATTTATTGAATAATAAAACATAAATGTAAATATATTTATATATTCACATGGAAATAGGTTATAACACTATTATATGTGGCAAATATCTTAGGATTACCTATTACGGGTGAACCTATAATATTTGAAAATGATGAATCATTTTGCTCCAAAACTGTGATTAGGAAGTACTTAGGCGTGGAGCCGCCTACCATATTTGGTAAAAGTTTCGTGACGCTTTCGTGGCTCCGCCATAACTTTATGCACCTAGATCGTATTGGTGAGGAAGAAATCTTAGTGGATGTGGAACGAGTAAGTGTAACATTTAATGTTATTATTTATGTAATTTATATTTTTATTTAGTTTAACTAATATACTTTTTTATTATATGTTCAGGTTACTGCTTGCACCAGAACCTACTTACTAGGTCTAATCAACGAAATTTTATTTCCAAACTCCGGATTTAGGGCAAATTTACATTTTTTACCTTTTCTCGAAAATCTGACAGAACCTACCCGTCATGCATGAGGAGCTTCTGTGTTGGCATATCTGTACAACTCTATGTCCAATTTTGTGCATTTTACTTCAGTGGATAAAAGACAGAAAAATTTGAATGGATGTATGACATTATTACAGGTATAATTTTTTTATATAATTTTATTTACTAAAGAAATATATATACTTACATGATATAATTTTTCTAGGTTTGGTCCTACGAGCACTTCAGTATCGGTAGGCCTGTCTCCCATATTGATACCGAAGATGGTGTCTTTCCATCAACTTTATGCTGGATGACACCTGCAGCTGATCCAACTCGATGTGCTCACAAGGATATCGCAGTATATCGGGGCCAATTTGATTCACTAAGGTTTAACAAGGTAAAAACTTTATAGTCTCTTATATATTTTTTTATTTTTCATACAGTCAATATGTTTATTATCTCACAATTTTGTTGACATGAAATAGGTAATTTTTTTACCGTACCGGTTTGGACAGAATTCTCTTGAGTTACAAACAACGGCCTTTGGATTGAGTCTACATAGATTTTTTTATAATATTCCACGATAATATCATGTATCATCCAGCTAATTGTGCTATGCGATAGTTCTGGATGATACAACACATTCCTGATGAGCCACCATGTTTCAATCGTGGTAAAGGCAATACAACTACCAGTGCACGCAGATTGATTCCTGGGTGGAATTCTAGATTTGAGACACATCAGGTGGGATATTTATCTCAAATGATATCCTCTATTGATGATGGTAAGTTATTCTAAAAGTTTAACAAAATTTACTGCAAAAATTATAAGAAATCATATGCTCATAATTTGTAATGGTGCAGCCTACGGTGATGATGCATATAGATCTTGGTAGGGAGCTCATCTTATCAGCAACAAAGCCTACCAATTCCAAGAGTTTTGATTCCAACATCGAGTCATAGATGATTATAGTCTCCGTGGCTATTATGATTATGTAGAAGGGATGGTACGTTATTTTTATATGAAAATGTCTATCTCCGTAGTATTATTTATGTCCTCTATTGAATTCTATTTAATATTTTAGCTTCCAAATTTAAATATCGTATACCAAAATCATCCAGTGGGCGACCCGTTGGGCACAACGATTGATAATTTTTTGGCTGCTATACAACGAGGACTGTAGTGCCCTGCTACGCGTAGGCACTATGTATAAGAGATATCGCTTTGCTGGCTCGAGCGAAAGCCTTCTCGGAGAGTTCCCGATCGAAACACAAGACGATTGATCTAGGTGAGTGGGCAGAACTTCATTATCTGATTCTTGCATGCCTTAAATAATGAATCTGAGTTTTTGAATGCTTGTTTGCTTAAGAAGATTGTTCATAAGAAGAATGATAGAACCTGCCTCCGCATGCTAATAAGAGAACTCACATAGCTTGTCATTGAAACAAATTTGCTTGACTAACTAGAGAACTTGTATACTTGTCTAAAGAAAAAGTGATAGAACCATTGCCATGCTTAATTAAAGGTCTAGAGAAATGTTTACATGCTTGCTTGCTTAAATAGAGATGGTTATATGTTTCTATAGAAGTTATCGAAATGCTTGAACGAAATCAGAGAATATGGCAGACAGTGTGCATAAGAGATAGAAATGGCGGCCTGACCGCACAAAGACAAGAGACAGAAAGAGATGAGATTGAATATATGCTTGTTATAGAACTTTTGCATCCATATAGAGTTTATCTCATAGAGTTGCATTCATGCATTGGTCTTAGACAACTTGTGCACAATGGAAGATCCCACGAACGATTTTTTGGGGCGCTGGGGACCGTTCGCCCTGGGGGGATTAGAGGAATACCTGAGGCAATGAAGTCCGCACGATCAGGGGGTATTCTTGTCTATTAGATATCTGGTTCACGTGTCAAAGCAGCTATGTATTATGAGCGAGTATACATAGTGCAGTGCTAGAACGTGATAACACCGCTGCTAATCTTGAGGAAGGAGACTCATGGACCATCATATAGTTAGGTCGCATGCTAGGATTCAGCCTTCTTGCATACCTAGCTGTTTGATGCAGAGACGGACATGGAAAGAGAGCCTTATTCATATATATGCATATGTTTCTAACTCGTATGTCTGTTGCAGGGATAACCGTTCGACGAAAGGGTAAGAATCACTGAATAAGTGATATGCATGCTATCGAATATGCTCTTCTATATTAAATGCTTGTGTAGAGAAGTCTTATTTTCGTATATGCTTCGATCTCGTTCATACGATAAGATATTGCAAATAAGAGAAAGATAGAGATGCTAAGATGATAGTCCACTAGATGCTTGCTAGAGTTTGTAAATAAATGCATATGATTCACGAGACACGCTGCACACCAGAGATAGTATATGAATCTGCTTATCGTATATGAACTGTTTGTCTTGCCTGCTTGCTTATATATCGAATATGAACTCTGTTTTTAAAGATGTTTCCAAAAAGAAGTAATATGACTCCATTTCTGTGTTGCACGAAATAAACATAGGTAAAACTAGAAATATCACTAGTAATATAATATTTTATAACATGATTACTTAGTGTGGGTTTCAGGGGGTGAAGCTTCTGTTCAGTTGATTTTAGACTCACCAGTACTTTCTCCAAAGTGTTGACCCACCAACAGTTTGCTTGTTCATAGGTGCTGGATCGTCCGAGGAAGTGATAACCGTGCCTCATCCCAGTGACCCAAAAATCTAGAGTCGATGCCTTGAGCCGTATCGAGATTGCTTGAGTTGATTTTGTATAGAGGAACATAATGTATGGAACAGTGTCTTTGTAATTGAGAGAAAGAGAGCTTGAGCAAACTGTAACCTCGGCCAAGTGTCGCTTATAACATATATTGATTATCAATAAAAGAGCTTGTTTTTATATGCCATTGTGTTCTTTACTTTTCTGCAATATATGTGCCGCTGCTCCTGTCTTGAATAGCTTACTTGCCCTTGTTCAAAGCTTTGGCCTTGTGCAAGCGCACTTTAGAATTGCACGGCATCACGTCCGTGCGAGGACGATCGGTTCCGTAGGGACCAAGCGAGGACGATCGGACCCCCCTGCGGGACCGGGGCGTGACAAGGACCGACTCCTCCGAACCCTCCCTTACTTATTCCAGGAGATTATCCTCAGGGTCTTGTTGCACAATAACAAGCATGCCCCCTAGGAAGTATACCTCAGTTTGGTATCAGGATGATAGTCTGCCACTGCAATATGACGATGTCCCTCAGTGGGCTGGTGAGGCCACTTCTCAGGCGACGGCTGGTGCAGGCATTACTCATTGGCCTGACTGGGGCACTTCTCAGGCGACGGTCGGTATGAGCACTTCTCAGTGGGATGGTGTGGGCACTTCTAAGCGGGCTGGTACAGGCACTTCTTATTGGCCTGACTGGGGCACTTCTCAGGCGACGGCCGGTACAGGCACTACTGAGTGGGCCCCCGAGAGAGATTCTCAGTGGGATAGCCTATTCGCCCCTGGAGTTACCAGCTATATGCATATCTTGACAACTCCATCAGCACCGATGCCATCTCAAGTGGAGGACAGTCAAGGAGGTGGTGATGATGTGGCCGCGAAGAATACACGAGAAAAGAGGGACCGACTCAATCTAAGAGAGACTGATCGTCCGAACTATCGGGAATTAGCCAAGAGAGGTCGTTGAAATTATTATATCAGTACGAACTTTATTTGAATGTAACTTTCTTCTATTTTAATAAAATTACATATTGTTCTCATAAAATGAAACTATTTAAAAATCTACGACAATGCCTTCATTCTCTTGGTTGGTTTGTACATCTCCTTCTATTGTGTCCTAAACTATTACAGTTACTACATCAAAGATCTCTTGAAGCTTGATCATTCGCTTTGATCCGGTTCTTCTTTGGTCTTCCCGCCTTCCTTCGTACATCTGGTACTCCAATGTGTCCTCTAACCAATGTATTTTGGAGGTTGTAGGGTACTGGAATTGGCTCCAAGTGCGGCTCATATATGCTTCTTAATGCTTGCTTAGAGAAAATACCTGGATAAAAACTCTCGATGCTAATATTTTTAGACTTACACGCATAACATGCATGTACACATGGAAGCAAAGTATGATACAACTTTAAACATGAACAAGATTTTTCATCTAAGTCTACAACTTATGTTCAATTTGTTTTACAATCTAATATTTTAAACAAATATCTAACTATATTCAACGTTTGCAACCAGTATTTTTCTTTCATGATAAGAGCCATAGTTTGTAACATCTTCTGACAATAATCAGTTTGAAGATTTTCAGCTTTTTGCCTGTTCTTATCTTGAAGTGTTATAATTTTGGCTCGAATTCCATCAAGTAGTGTCGTTATTGGTTTATCACGTAAATTTTTTACCCAGTTATTGAAGCATTCAGCAAGATTCGACGTGTGAATACCTAATCTGGGATAAGGAGAATAAGTTGTTATCTAGTGTAAAAAAATACGAGTTTCATCATTTACTCCATCGAGCTAGTTGTAAACATCTATGTTTTCAGCTTTAATTTTTTTCAAACAATAGTTCGCATCTGTTTCATTATAGCATCTAGCAAGATAGTCTAAACTATGTTGAAAATGTGAAAATCTGAAGAGTTTTTTCAAATTTGTTTAAAATACTGAATACAAAAATAATGAGACGATTCTGGAAAGATATCATGCATAGCCCTTATCAATTTTTTTTGTTTATCTGATATAAAAAAAATTGTATTTCATGCATCAAAATGTTTTTTCAAAAGATGTTCTTAAACCGTTTAAAAACCAAGTCCAAGAATCAGTATTTTCACTCTCAGCCACAACATAAGCAATTGGATATAATTGATAATTTGGATCATGAGCAAAAGCAATAAATAAAATACCTTGATATCTAGAAGAAAGAAAAGTAGCATCAGTACTAATCACAGGTAAACATCCCCTTAAAAATCCATTAATGCATGCCTTAAAACAAATAAAAATTCTTTTAAATCTATTGTCTTTTGTAGTTGTTTGATGATAAACAAAAGAATGAAAATAGGTTTATACGAAACCCTTTCTTTGTTTACAAACAAGAAAAAAGTATAATTAATCCTATACGAGGATGTTAAGTACAATAAAAATAATTATGGGGAAATATTGCTATAGGAGTCTGATCTGCGGTCGATCACTTTGTCCCTTGGACCACACGATGATGAAGAAGTGCCGTAGAAGAAGAAGAAGAAGCTTCAAAGGTTGCAAGTAGAATTGAATTCTCAACCAACAATCTCCCTCTGTCTTTGCTCTCTCTCTCTGATCTCTGATAATGCCCTGTGGTTGTGCCCTTGTGCGCTCCTCTCTTCTTCTTCTTTTTTTCTGATTTTTATTTTTTGATCCTCCTGTCCCTGTGATCAGGGGTCTCTATTTATAGAGATCAGTCACAATAACTGTCCAGTCGACGTAAAAGCCAAGCTGTGAAGAGAGTTAAACTTTTTACGCGGAGGTTATAATAATTGCTACCCACGTCTGAATGACCTTTTAAATCTGCATATGACACGTGTCCCATTATAAGGTAACGCGTATAACTGCTTCTCGAAGATCACGACATGCAAGCTACGTAGGTAACTGCCCCTCGCATAGAGATAGTTGGCGTAAAAGCCAATTAACTGTCTTGTAGGCGTAAAAGCCTAGCTGTGAAGAAGACTGCTTCCATTATACTGCGGTTATGACAACTGCTATCCACGTTCAAATAATCTTCTAAGTCTGCGTGTGACGCGTATCCCTTTAAGAGGTAACGCGTATAACTGCTTCTCGAAGATCATGGCATGCAAGCCACGTAGGTAACTGCCCCTGCGTAAAGATTGTTTGGCATAAAAGCCAAATAACTGTCTCCTTGACATAAAAGCCAAATAGCTGTCTTGTTGGCGTAAAAGCCAAACTCTGTATTGTTGGCGTAAAATCCAATACTCTGCGTAAAACTTGATGGTTCATGAATAATAGATAACCAGCGTAAAATAGCCAATTATCCATCACGATTGAGGTTTTGAGCGTATTCTGGGTTAAATAGCCTTAGCACATACCTTGGCAAATATGGCCAAGTTGGTGTATTTCGAGAAGATAGCATACGGCGTACTCCTATAGTTGAAAATAGCCTGGTTGGCGTAAAATGTAAGGATGGTGATGTGAGCGTATTAGTCACAGTTTTAGCTCTTCCCCGTCATGACAAAATCTGAAGAATAGAACCAAATCTCGTGCATTCAATGCAGAGATATGCCCCTATCTCGTGTATTAAATGCAGAGATATGCCTCGAGCTCTGTGCAGGAAATATCTTTTGACGTTGCGGCAGCGTATTCAGAAGACTCCAGTCCTTGAGCGTAAAATATGACTTGTGTCACTAAACGACAACCTGGATCTCTGTGCAAAATTATCATCACAGCCGTCCTCTCGATCATCGTGCAGTACTTTTGTCAGGAGTCAGGTTCGCTGTTTTTTCTGACAAATTCATCTGAGGAATACAAAGAGTTCCTCGTACAACTTTACGCTGCATTAAAAACAAACGTATTTTACGCCGAGGGAAGGTGTAGCAACCTTTTACGCCAAAACAGTCTTGAAGCACTGCTTTACAGGGACAGCTCTGAAGCTCTTCTTTACGCCAATAGCCCTGAAGTCATATTTTATGCCACATTGCTCTGAGGCTCTGCTTTATGCTGACTTCATGTATGTTGGGGAGTTTGACTGTATAATACGCGTACAATTCTCCAGCCTATTTCATGCTTCTACAAGACCCCCTTCAAAGTTTTCAAATTCCTTGTAATTTAAAATACTTTGAATGAAGCATGAAATGGTCAATTGTAACTGACTTTTTCGAGTGTAAAACTCAGATTAATATATACGCGTATGCTGCTGACTGATCTGTCCCGCGTAATGCGTAAAACCATAGATCCGTAGCATCTGAGCATAAAAGCTTCCGAGCGTAATATCGTATATCTGTAGCCTCTGAGCGTAAAAGCTTCTGAGCATAAAATCTGGGATCTGTTACGCCGCATGATGACCTGTCTTCCTTTTCAAATGATCAGCTGACATGGTCCCAAATCATAACCGACTATTAAAAATTGAATTTGGTTGAGGATTCGAAGAGTTATCTGAACTCTATAAATAGCCCTAAGTCGTGAGAGAGAAAAACCCTTCATCTGTCTCTGCAAAAACCCTTCGTCTCTTTTTGAGAACTCTTCGTCTTCGTCTCTTTTCTGAGAACTCAGATCGCCATGGCACCGAAACAGGCCTCCGCTGCTAAGGGAAAGAAAGCCGCTTCCTCATCTCGCTCCACTGCTCAAGCACGAGTGAATCCCACTAGGTCAAGCGAGCCTCGTCTTGAACGAAGTGCTCCACCGTCTAGCTGTGCTCCGGGCATCACAGGTAAAGACTTCGAGAGAAAAAATCTTTCGCACACGTTGTACGTGTATTCGCAAATACGCCCACATTCCTAATGTGTTAGCGTAAAACTCCATATTTTTGCAGTCTGGCGTAAAAACTCAGACTGTCAAATTTTGGTGTATACTGCGAACCTTGCGTTTTACGCATTGGATGAAAACTCCAACGTAAAACTCAAATTTTTGCAATCTGGCGTAAAAGCTCAGACTGTCAAGTTTTGACGTATACTGCAAACCTTGTGTTTTACGCACTGGAAGTAAATTCCAGCGTAAAACTCAAATTTTTGTAGTCTTGCGTGAAACTCAGACTGTCATGTTTTGGCGTATACGGCAAGAGTATAGCACCTTACGTTTTACGCGCTGAAAGTAAATTCCAGCGTAAAACTGACTTATTTTCTTACTTTTTGTAGTGGACCTACAGATCCCTCCTCTGGCTGAAGTGATGGGCTTCGCTGCTGGAATGCTGAATTCCAATTACTTGGAGGACTTGTCCCACGTGACTTTCCTTATCTCTGGAAACGAGTATCCTCAAGAAAGGGGAACTCTGATTTTGGCCGAAGGAGAGCGAATATTGCTGAGTATGATCAGTGGGGAGCCCCTGACATACATAGATAGGACTGAGTACAAGAAACCAGATTTCTTGTTTAGGGACGTCATTGATAAGCAGCCTCAGACCAAGCCCAAGAAGGAAGATTGGGTATTTTCTACTGAGGGCACGATCATGTATCTGCCAAAGATGCCCAGAGATTACCCTATCTCTACATTCTTTCATGCCACACATCTCAGAAAGATGTCATGGACTCTGACTCCCGATCTTCATGGCCAGCCAGGGAAGATCTTTTATAAGAAAGGATTGGACCGAGGATCCTTTGTAAGCAGTCCCTCAGGCCCTGTCATGCCTTTTAGAGGATTATTGCCAGGCAGCGTCCCGAGTGAAGACACTTCACTGATCCAGCCGCTTCAAATAGCGACTTTCTGCAATGACTTTATGGGGAAGGGGGGAGTATACCCCAAGATTAACCCTCGCACCAGTGGATGGCTTAGCCCCCAAAATCTTCGATGGGCCAATTTAACTGCATGGGCCCTGAAGCACTTTCCGGTGGAGCTGGAAAGTATTGGCTTGTTTGCTGCTGTGAGTGCTACTAGTGTTGGGCTGCCTCTCAACCCTAACTTGTTCTTAGCTTTGATGGAGCGATATAACTCGCTCACTGGAACTTTCGTCACTCCGATAGGTGAGTTGGGCCTGGCACTTCATGAGATGGCAGACATCTCAAAGCTGCCAATGTAAGACACTCCTTATGAAGAGTACGTTCCGGCAAATAGGGAGCTGAAGGATACCCACCCCCAGGCAGTGGCAGTGTACCAAGAGCTGATAAGACACTACCTTGTATGCACCACCTTCTACAAGGAGCCCTCTGATTTAGCCCATATCAACAAATGGGTATCCTACCTCTTCTTCCATCAGGCTAGAAATGCCAAACATGACAAGGTAGTAGATAGCAGAGATAAACCTTTAAACCTTCTGAGCATGCTTAATGCCAATACGGTCGATGATCTCATTGAAGATGCAGGGGCTCTAGACCGTGTTCTCAATGAAGAGATAGGGGGTTATCCTGCAGGAACCAAAGCCTACAGCTATATGAGGCATTGCCGAAAGCCTCTGTCAAGAGAAGCTCAATTGGCTGGCTTCTTTTCTGTTTGGCTACACCAATGGGTGGTGCCTGGTATCGCATCTGTGGATCGCATTCATCGCAACACCTTATGGCCCGTAGTGTATTTGGTATTTGGAGCAAGATTGGGCTTGCTCCCTGCCATGGTGTGCAGAATTCAAGCTGGCCTGAGGGCCATTACTGAGGGACTGCTGGCTGATGATACACAGTGTGAAGGATTTCCCAGAGTGGAATTGCCATTTTTATATCTGATGGGATGGTTAATCCTACACAACACCAAAGTGATGTCTCCCGGATCGGCCAGTGGTTCGGGCAATAACTTCCTGTTGAATTACATGAGTTCTTCTTGGAATGTGACTAGCGTCATAGACTGTCGGCTAGCACTAAATTTTGCCCATAGTTGGAAGTTCTTCTGCATCGTCCCCCCTGTACATATCAATCAACAGGGGACGAAACTTCAGGATGCAGATCAGGGGAAGACTATTCTTTCTCCTGAAGCCTTTTACTAGTTGGTCTGTATTAGACCTTCCCATTTGCTGTACAGAAGCGAGGACCACTGCTACTTGGAGCCTTATCTGCCTAGCCATTTCGCTAGGCAATTTGGGTATGATCAGTTGCATGTGGGGAATTCCATCACCAGCTTCAAGTTCAAAGGTGGACTTATTGATGGAGCTAGAGGATGACGGTACTTCATAATGGGTTATACTGGAGCAACCTTTGCTGTGCCCGCGACTTCTCTCTCCACGGAGCTGTGCATTCTTCACTCGTACGCGCAGTTTTATGTGTCCATCAATACCTTCCATCGTGATTTTGATGTTCATGGAAGTTTCAGGATGCCCTCACATAGGTCCACTAGGAGAGAGGAGATACCATATGTCTCCTCTGATGAAGGTGATGAAACCACCAGTGCAGATAATTATTTGTTGATTTTACCGATAGGAGTAATAGCTCCGCCAGCAGAGCCTCTCATAATCACCAATAAACGAAGGCTTCTACTCTGAAAGAGCCTTCCCCCCGCAAGAAGAAGCTGACTACCGGAGGTCCTAAAAGGACTTCCACCAAGGGGGCCTCTAGGAGTGAGCCTATTGTTTCCCCTGTTGGGGATGATTCTTTGATCAGGGGTCCTTCGCCTTTTAGAGAGAGAACCTCCGCAGTTCCAGCTGACAGTGCTGGAGATTCTTTGCTCGCGACTGCTGCTGCTACCACCGTTACTGGTAGTGCTTCTAGATCGCCTTCGAGGCCGAGCGTAATAAGAATCTATATACCTTTGCAAAGACAAATAATGGGACTAGCCCCTCCTTCGTCTGTAAGTATCTCGAGCGAGATTTCACCCGATGAACCTCGAGTGGATCAGGGTGACGACTGTCATGACCCGCACCCAAAAAATTGGGCATGAGTCGTGGGTACGTCCAGCCTACGCCGCAGCATCGGCGGTAGAACGCTGTCTAGGTCTACTAACAATCTCACACAATCAATATATACCTGTCAAGATCTCAACTCCAAACGGAGGAGCAATATCATAATGATAACACAAGTACTCAATCACGAATCTAAGCACGGTAAGATAACACAGAAGACTAATAGCTACAAAGTCTAAACAACTGCTACTAAAATAACCACAACATCAATAATAATAATATAATATCATCCAAAATCATATATAATACAAAAATCTCAATCCAAAACTGGAAACACATCCGGTGCTAAAAGCTAATAAAAATAACAACTGAGGTCTTAGTGATCCCGGCTACCAACCCGGGGATCACTCCTAAACTAGAGGGTCCCTGTCTGTACCATCGATAGGCTGAGGTCCATAAAATATCGGACACCAATCCTCCGGATACTCTAGAAAAAAATGTCCAGTCAGGACTGGAGTAAGTATACCTCTAACAGCAGTTCCAGTTAAATGATAAAAACTATAAAACAGTTGTAGCAAGTAGCAAGGTGAAGAAAATAAAGTATGAAGCAAGAAAATATACATATCACTGGTGCATAAAGGTAGAGATGCATGAATATCAGAAGCAAGATAGTAATAACTGCGAGATACAAGAAATCTAAACTAAGATCAAGTCTGTGCTCAAGAACGTGTAGTGAGTCCAGCATAAAATACATGTAATGAGTCAAGTCCAGAAACTATAAGTGAGACCAGCAAGAAATGCAAGAGAGTCCAGACTAGAAAGAATGAACTCGTGTCTTTGAAATACCTGTTTCGACATGTAAACGGCTAGGGGGTAAGTACGGCTCATCGCACACTGGGTGTGCGGCTGCTATCATTCCAGATTAGACCAGAGGGGATGATTCCAGTGATTCCAGTTGGGAATATTTACATGTCTACTCGAGTATTTCTCTGCCTCGACTAATACAAGTAAATCCAAGACCCGGCACGTAAATCAAGTATGAGTCCAGCCAGAAATATGAGTGATGCCTGTAGTGATGCCTATAGGTGATGCAGTAGGTGATTCCAGAATAGAGGCCAGAAACATGAAATATATGTGTCGCAAGAAAATAAATTCAGAAATACCAGTCCGTGTCCCGTGTTGTGCCAGAAAAATCAGATGATACTATACTAGAAGCTGAATCATAATAATCATCAGATAATGAAAACTATCAGAGAATGTACTCGCCTGACGTCCTGAGCAACTAGCGATCCGAACTAGTGTCACAAGGATCTATTACGAAAAGCAAGGTTAAACAGGTTCTAAAGAGTTAAACAGATATAAAATAACTAAAAACAGGCTTCTAGGGTCGTTCTAGGTCAAACGGGTCAAACCGGTGAAATCTGGGTCAAAAAATTAACTCGGGGTCCAAAAAGTCAACCTAGGGTCAAAACTAGGTCAAAAGTTGACTTTAGCGGTCAACTGCGGTCAACTCTAGGTCAAACTAGGGTGCCCCTAAAATTCTAGGTCAAAACTAGGTCATTAAGCTAATAAACCATCAAACTCGCCTCCTTGAGATACCGGGATACACTCGGTATCCGATACCTCGACCTAAGCTATACGCCCCGTCTATACCCCATATAATATATACTAGCACGCATAAATATATATAACTATATATATAAAAGCATCTCTAATCTCAAACCTAGGCTAAAACTCAATACCTTGCCCCGACGCTCAATACCTTGAGTATCTCAAGGTATTGAGATACTCATGTCTTACCCCCTCACTAACACTAGCTAGCTAGCTAACTAACTAACTAACTAACTAACTATATATATATATATATACCACCAAATACTAATATATATATAACATATATCTAACTATATAGATATGTATATATATAAAACCTAGTGTGTAGGCAAATACCTCATTTCCGATACCCAATCTTACCTCAATACCTTGGTATCTCAAGGTATTGAGATACCTTACCCGGATACCTTACCCTCTCTCTCTCTCTCTCTCTCTATATATATATATATATATATATATATATATATATATATATATATATATATATATATATATATATATATATATATATATATATATATATAACTTAGTATATAGGCTACCTCAACACCTTACCTCACCTCACCTCACCTCACTACCCTCAATACCTTGGGTATCTCGAGGTATTGAGATACCCAACAATCCCTCTCTCTAACACTAACCATAGCTAACTATCTAGCATATATATATATATATATATATATATATATATATATATATACCTAGCTATATATCTAGGCTAACATATATATATAAACACATATGTATATATATATATATATATATCTACGTATATATATATATATATATATATATATATATATATATATATATATATATATATATCCACACATACACATACACACACACACATATATATATATATATATATATATATATATATATATATATATATATATATATATATATATATATATATATATCCATCTTACATATCATATATATATATATATTCACCTACATATACATGTATCTATACTAATATCTCTATGTATCTATCTATATATCTCTCTATATATATATACATATATACATATATATATATATATATATATATATGAAAGCAGGGGGGAGGGAGAAACTGTCTCGAGCGCGCGCGCTGAAACCGCGCGCTGCCGCTGCCCTGCTGCTGCTGCTGCTGCGGCAGCAGCGCTGCCGCGCCTACACGCGGGCTGCTGTCCGGCTGAGCGCAGCTGCTGCTGCTGCGTGCTGCCATGGCGCTGCCGCGCCTGAGCGCAGCTGCTGCTGTTGCTGCTGCGTGCTGCCGCGGAACTGCCGCGGTGCTGCTGCGCTTGAGCGCAGCTGCTGCTGCTGCTGCCGCGGCGATGCTGCTTTGCTCCGCGGCGCCACGAGCGCCTGCTGCTGCTGCGCTCGCTCGCTCTACGCTGCTGCGGCGCCTGCAGCTCCTCTCGCTCTCTCTCTCGCTCTCAACTCTCCCCTCGACACACCACACACACACACACACACAAACACGCAAGCACACACACTCACTAACTCACACTCATAAACATATACACGCACACACACTTACATATATACAAACACACACCATATATACACACAACTATATATAAATATACACTTACATATATACAAACACACACATATATACACACACATATCTATATATATATATATAAGCACACATATCCATATATATATATATATATATATATATACACACACAAACCCATATATATATATACATACACACATATATATATATATATATACATACACACACACACACACACAAATATATATATATATATACACACCCATACAAACACATACACACTCATACATATATATATATATATATATATATATATATATATATATATATATATATATATATATATATATATATATATATATATAACCACACACTCACACACACGCTCACAAACACACACTCACTCTCACACACCCTCACACACACTCTCACACACACTAACACACACACATAAACATATATATACACACACACACACAAATATATATATACATAGAAACACACACACAAATATATATATACACATATATATACCTATATAAACATAACACACACAACACAACACACAACACCCCACCAACGCACGCTCAACGACCCATACACGCACAAACGCATATATATATATATATATAAAATATAATCCGAGAACTCTAGCATACACTCTCCGAAGCTAACCCAATGTGCGCACAAGCCCGAAACCAAGAAACCAAGTCGAAATGGCCGTTCGGTCATTTCGACGAACACGTGGTGTGCGGTTCGCAAAATCTCCTGAAACGCACACCAAACCTACTCGAAATCGGCCCAAAATTTACCACGGGTTTTTAACGATGTCTAGATCCTAGAAAAAAATGCTAACTAGTTAATTCTAGGTCCGTGGCAAAAACGTACACGCACATAGAACCGGCGACGACGAAAACCCCTAAAACGCCCGAAACGCCCATTTCTCCGCGACACGACTTCACGTGTCCGAACGGAGACACATACTAACCCTCAAGACACCCGAGCACGTCTATCTAGGTCCGTCTAACCTAGGACATCATCCAAAATTAGGCCAATCTCGGCTTTTATCCGAAATTGACATAAAACCTAATGTTAAAGTCTCCAAACACAACCAAACTAGTTCCAACTTTCTTCCACGGATAGCCCTAAGGTCTAGGAAGGTTCTAAACTACTAATTATACTATATTAGAGTAATCACAAGGAGAAAAATTAGGATTTACCTCTCGGAAGTTGGAATCCCAAGCCAAAGTCTCCAAAAAGCTCCAAATTCACCACACCAAGCTTCCAAGCTTCCAATCCAAGTTCCAACACCAAATCTAAGCTCTATCCACCTAGGTTAGGGAAAAGAAAAGGGTTAGAGTTAACATAAATGAAAGAAATAGAAGAAGGAAGAGAAGAAGAATGATGTTCTTACTTGAAGTTGTAGGAATTGGAAGGAGAAAGAAGAAGAAAGAGTGAAGAAGAAGAAGAAGAAGAAGAAGAAGAAGAAATAAAGAAGAAGGAGGGGTTCGGATCTGGTCTGGAAGGAGGGGGGCTGCCAAGTGAAGTAAAGTAGGTTACATGGATGGGAAAAGACTAAAATGCCCTCTCCTTAAGTCATACAAATTGGAATTTGGGTTTGGGGTTCCAAAAGCACTCAAACTAACTCATAATCTCTCCAACTAACTAAAATAAAATATAATAAATATTCTAAACCCAAAAATAGGTCTCCCAAGGGTGTGGGTTGGGTCGGACATGGGTCCACTAGGGTCTGACATCCAGGCTAGCCAAAACACTAAAATAATCAATAGAAAAATAATACAACCATCAATTAAATATAAATAAAATTAATTATAAATAATACATAATTAACCAAATTAAAATATAAAAAAAATACCCGGATCTGAAAATGGGGTAGTGACAACGACTGGGATGAATATCCTCAAACGTCAGTTGGTGTACCCTCTTCTCTAGGTATGACAGCTTGTTTAGCATCATTAAGAAATAATTTAGCTATACAGGCTGCAGACGCAACATACATACCATCGGCCATGGGTAAATATTGTCTTCATGCTTTCTTCGGAAAGATTAACATCAATTTGATATTAACTTTCTCTTATCTTATTTTCAGGCGAAGACATCTCTGGGGAGGGCGGAGTTGACACAACTTCTGATTTTGTTGCGGATCCAGCAAATGAAATGGCGGCGTCTGACGTCGACGAAGCATACTTTAAAACTGCCGATCTTTCATCTGCAACATTCTCGGGTGTCATTCCGCCAGTAGCAGTTCAAATAACATTAGAGGAGGATGAACACACCGTCTCGACTGTGCCTCCTTCGTCGAGCATGCCAGTAATTTCAACTGTTGTTGGTGTCTCTTATTTTGTTGCGCCATCTTTTGAAGCAACGACTGTGGCAACATCCTCTGCAGTCATTCCTGATAGGAGATTTACTAATATTGTGGCCACTCCCAGCGTACATTCGATCTTTGCTACTCTAATTGAGCAATATACTAGCATATTTTACCGCACTTTGAAAGAATTGATATCCATGGTGCTGGAGAAAAATCTAAGCTTTGATGCTCTGAAGACGTTGTCCGAGCTCACTATAGCGCCGATTAGAAATTTCAATGATGCTGAAAGAGCTAATGCGCTAGAGCAAATGGTTAATGGTTTAGAATAACCCATTAACGAATATTTGCAACTATCCAGAGGCAGCATCGATGACCTAGTTTAAGCTGAGTATGACTCCCTAACTGCGGAACTTGCTCAGCAGATTGAATCTTTAAACAAATTCATCCAGGAACAACAACAAGAGATGGAGAAAGAGCAGGCAGTATTGGTGGAGAGTATTCCTCAGCTGGCCAAGTGCTGCACAGAATGTGAGGGATACGAAGTGAGGGTTCAAGAATTGGAAGCTGAACTTGCCCAGACAAGGGAGAGGCTTCTCAAGGCATCGGCAGTTCGTGATGTATTTGGGGGCCAAGTGAAGACAGCTCAGCAGAACTTGGCTCATGCGGGTTTCATCCACGCAAGTTTTGTTGATTCCCTGTCCGAACTTTCTCGCTTGAACAATGACGAAGCAAGGCTGGAGCTGGCTCGCACTAACATTTTAAATTCTAGGAATGAGAGGATGGCTACTTTCCCGCAACAGATCAGGGATTTAACTGCTCCTCCCCAATGATGTACTTTTTTTTGTTTCTCCTGTAATTTCTCAGAGATAATAAAGATATATTTTCTGACTTTGTGGACCCATCACTTTAGAATATAAATGATAGGCTAAGATGAAAGTGATATCAGAGGTATCATGAACATGACATACTTTCGTTAAGGTTTTGCTGAATGTAAATCTATTCAGAGGTAATATGAACCTGATAGAATATAATCTAACTAAATTTGTATACCAAACACTATAAAAGGTAATATGAACATGATAGGTTTACAAATTAGTTAAGCATATCCATTAAGAGGTCATATGAATCTGATAGAATATAATCCAGCTAACCTTTGTGCGTGGTATCGTCAGAATAAGATCTTCATCATACTCCGTTAAGCAAAGGAGATCAAGTATAGTACTTCTTCAGGAATTTGTCGTTTGATAGGAGCCATTGCCAAATTTCTATTAGGCTTGGCTAATCTGTAAGCACCATTTGTAATCATATAAGGGCTCTCCATTTCTTTACGATTATTTGTGCGAATTTTGGACATCGTACCAGAGGTAATTTGGACGTAGTACGATACCATGTTTGTTGAGGACATTCCACTGGGAGATTTTTGGTGGACCTATTATTTGTTGCGCACGTTGAGTGTAAATAATAAGTTCGAAACAATCCCTATCAGAGGTAGTATGGACGTGATAGGTTTTGGAGCTAGTAAAGACATCCTGCTGGGGGATTTTTTTGTGGACCCATTACTTCTTGTGCACGAGAGTGCAAGTAATAGGTTTGAGACAAGTCCTGCCAGAGGTAATAAAGTCGCGGTAAAATATGACTCTGTGGGGATAATGGAGAGACGTAGTCCAGAGGTAATATAAACATGGACTGACTTTCTCTCTGCTGGGGAAAATGAGGATAGTTCAGAGGTAATATGAACATGAACAATTTATTTTTATTGCGGACATCCCACAGGGGTTTTTTTTGGTGGACCCATTACTTCTTGTGCACGAGAGTGCAAGTAATAAGTTTAAGACAAGCCCTGCCAGAGGAAATATAGACATGGCAGTTTTTGTGGACCTAACACCACTGGCGTACTTAGAGTTAAGTACGGGTGCTAAGTTGAGATGACAACCGATATCAGAGGTAATATGGACATGATAATCGATAGCCAAAACTTGGAATGTTTGCTCAGAGGTAATATGAACATGACAAACTCAGCCTGAGAGAAATATTATGACAGCAGTTCAGAGGTAATATGAACATGAACTAATGTCCGAAAAACTCATTGAAAAGTGATTCGTTGAGTGTGGTCTATCCGAACATGAAGATAGACCAAAGGATTGCTCCGCTGGGAAGATTGATGGGACGATAGCTCAGAGGTAATATGAACATGGCTAGCGTCTAACGGGATTAGTTTGAATAGTCAATGCGGAAATGTGCGAGTAGACTTAAGGATTGCTCCTCTGGAGAGATTTTGAGGATCCATCATCTATTGCGTATCCGAGATTCTTGGATACAGATGATGGCTCTTTACAAGAATTTATAACGAAGGAGAAAATGTTGCACATAGGCACTCGCTGGGGATGCCAAATTGCTGAACATATCTATTCAGAGGTCATATGAACATGATAGAATATGATTCTTGATCTTCGACGATCGTGGAAATATTGCATCTAGGCATTTGCTGGGTATGAAGAACCAAGAGTTGATTTGTACTTCTAGGTTGTGGACTTATTACCCATGGCGTCCCAGATAGTAAGCTGCAACGACTAGCACTATCAGGGGTTATGCGAACGTGATAGTAGGAAGTCGAAGAGGAGAACTTCACTCAAAGATAATGTGGACATGGAAAAGTTCTAAAACTATCTTACCCAGAGGTAATGTGGACGTGGTAAGATATAGCTCAGTGGGGATAAAGAAAAACAAGGCAGAGGTAATATGGGAATGACCATTTTTGTGGTGATAGATTTACTCTGCTAGAGAAAGTGGAGAGAAGTAGTTCAGAGGTAATATGGACGTGAACTGATCGATAGCAACAACCTGGAAGGTTTGCTCAGAGGTCACTTGGACATGCCAAACTCAGCTGGGAAAAAAAGTTTGGACGTGAACCCATGTCCGAAAAATTCACTGGGGAGTAATTTTCTGAGTGGGGATAGTCCTGAAGGTTACTCATCTGAGGAGATACCGTCTTCTCGTTATAAACGCAAAGTGATAATCTTGGCGTCGATCAACTCCTAGATTTTCCTTTTCAGCACATAGCATGTTTTTGTGGGGTGATGAATGTACCGATGAAAGAGACAATAATCTGGGTCATCGACCTTGCCAGCCTTTTCAGGGTATCTGATGTTGGGTAGCCGAAGTTTGTTTTTCTTCATCAATATATTGAAGATTTCAATGATGTCATCCTCATTGAAGGAGAAAGTCCCCTTTGGCTTTCGGGCTCCCGATACCTGAGTCGTACGGTCCTCAGGGAGGATGGTCATAGTTGCATCATCTTTGGACTCAGAGAGAATTCTACCCCCAGCTTTGGATGCTGCTCTATTTTGTCGAGGGAGACTACCCCCAGACATGTCGTTGTCTGGTTCTTCTTCTTCTTTTTGTTTGCCTTTGTCCACAAAAGTTGATTTAGAAGGACCTGCCTCTGGTATTACAGGATCAGACTCTAGAGGTTTGGAGTTTGCAAGAGATGCGGTAAACCCTAACCCAAAACGAGTTCGTTGACAATAAGGATCACCATGCAATGATATTCGTCTGTCTTTTCCATGATTGAGGCCCTGCTTCAACTTCAAATCATAACCCATGTTTAGCATAATTTTTAAAGCTTGTGGGCTATATCTGTGGATTTGCATTCTCCTAACATCAGACTCGTGGGATTCTTCTTGTATAATCGGTCTATTCCGCATTCGACCGAAGATTATTTGATGATGATCGTTGCGAGTCGGTGGAACAATAAAGACAGATTCTTCATGTGGCCCATATGTCATGACGACATTAGGTGTTGACGCTACTTCCCACATGATCTTCCCACGCTTGGTAGTTAGGGGAATTGAATCCTGGTTTTGACCCCTGTCTTTGCGTTTCTGGATCAAAAAATCACGCAAATCAGGGAGATCAGCAGAAGAAGAAGAAGGCTTATTCTGCCTTTTTACATCAGTGGACATGTGTAGATTAGGAACCATAACCCTTTCTCGGCGATAGGAATACAGCAGTCCACCCATGTGAGTTGTGTATGATCCATCATCTGTTTGAGGAGCGTATCTTCCCATAAGACGAGTCTTCTTTACGCGGACAGACCTGTCCTGGCATAATTTGGATTTTGGCACAGGTTTGCGTGAAACAGGAAAAGTCCTCGTAATATGTAAAGTGGGTACTTTCTTCCCTTGTGGGCGTAAAAGCCTAGAGGTTGGGAGATTCGCCACTTATTTTCTCTTGATGTGATCCAAGAGTCCATCTGCCTCATCATAGACGGGAGATATGTTTTTACGCGCAGGACGCGTTTGAAATTTCTGGATTGGCTCTGAGGCATTACCAGAAATTTTGTCTGCCACGTCACAGACGGAAGACGAAGTTTTACGCGCAGGGCGCGTTCTAGACTTCTGGATTGACACTGAGGCATTGCCAGAAGTGTTGTCTGCCACGTCACAGACGGGAGACAAAGTTTTATGCACAGGGCGCGTTCTAGACTTCTGGATTGGCACTGAGGTATTGCCAGAAGTGTTGTCTGCCACGTCACAGACGGGAGACGAATTTTTACGCACAAGACGTATAGGCACAACTTTGTTGATCAGAGAGTGAGAGCTTGCAGGAAGGGCAGAGGACGTCTTAGACATCCATACTTTACGCAGCTTCCTGTTATTCTGGATAGAGGAGGAATGAGAGCTACCCCCTGTGCGAAGCATGTCTTCATAAGCAGATTGGTCGAATTGAACGACCAAAGTCTTCTTCGTCGATCCGACGGATACAGCATCGTGTTGAGCAATTGTTGTAGAAGAAGAAGAAGAAGCTTCAAAGGTTGCAAGTGGGATTGAATTCTCAACCAACAATCCCCCTCTGTCTTTGCTCTCTCTCTCTCTCTCTCTCTCTCTGATCTCTGATAATGCCCTGTGGTTGTGCCCTTGTGCGCTCCTCTCTTCTCCTCTTTGTTTTCTGATTTTTATTTTCTGATCCTCTTGTCCTTGTGATCAGGGGTCTCTATTTATAGAGATCAGTCACAATAACTGTCCAGTCGGCGTAAAAGCCAAGCTGTGGAGAGAGTTGCACTTTTTACGCGGAGTTTATAATAATTGCTACCCACGTCTGAATGACCTTTTAAATCTGCGTACGACACATGTCCCATTATAAGGTAACGCGTATAACTGCTTCTCGAAGATCACGACATGCAAGCGACGTAGGTAACTGCCCCTCGCGTAGAGATAGTTGGCGTAAAAGCCAATTAACTGTCTTGTAGGCGTAAAAGCCTAGTTGGCGTAAAAGCCTAGCTGTGAAGAAGACTGCCTCCTTTACGCTGCGGTTATGACAACTGCTATCCACGTTCAAATAATCTTCTGAGTCGGCGTGTGACGCGTATCCCTTTATGAGGTAACGCGTATAACTGCTTCTCGAAGATCATGGCATGCAAGCCACGTAGGTAACAGCCCCTGCGTAAAGATGGTTTGGCGTAAAAGCAAATAACTGTCTCCTTGGCGTAAAAGCCAAATAGCTGTCTTGTTGGCGTAAAAGCCAAACTCTGTATTGTTGGCGTAAAAGTCAATACTCCGCGTAAAACTTGATGGCTCATGAATAATAGATAACCAGCGTAAAATAACCAATTATTCATCACAACTGAGGTTTTGAGCGTATTCTGGGTTAAATAGCCTTATCACATACCTTGGCAAATATGGCCGAGTTGGCGTATTTCGAGGAGATAGCATACGGCGTACTCCTATAGTTGAAAATAGCCTGGTTGGCGTAAAATGCAAGGATGGTGATGTGAGCGTATTAGTCACAGTTTTAGCTCTTCCCCGTCATGACAAAATCTGAAGAATAGAATCAAATCTCGTGCATTCAATGCAGAGATATGCCCCCATCTCGTGTATTAAATGCAGAGATATGCCTCGAGCTTTGTGCAGGAAACAGCTTTTGACATGGCGGCAGCGTATTCAGAAGACTCCAGTCCTTGAGCGTAAAATACGACTTGTGTCACTAAACGACAACCTGGGTCTCTTTGCAAAATCATCATCACAGCCGTCCTCTCGATCATCGTGCAGTATTTTTGTCAGGAGTCAGGTTCGCTGTTCTGTCTGACAAATTCATCCGAGAAATACAAAGAGTTCCTCGTACAACTTTACGCTGCATTAAAAATAAACGTATTTTACGTCGAGGGGAGGTGTAGCAACATTTTACGCCAAAACAGTCTTGAAGCACTACTTTACGCGGACAGCTCTGAAGCTCTTCTTTACGCCAATAGCACTAAAGTCATATTTTACGCCACATTGCTCTGAGGCTCTGCTTTACGCTGACTTCATGTATGTTGGGGAGTTTGACTGTATAATACGCGTACAATCCCCCAGCCTATTTCATGCTTCTACAGTAGTCTGTATAAAACATTGGCTACCTGGATTTGTCTTAATAATTCTAAAATAATACTCTTCAAGACTACTATATGCATCAATATAACTACCATTTATTTCGGATATAACAAGTTTCCTAACTTTCCAAGCTTTACAATATTTAATATATATTTAGTGCTCTAAATATATCATTTACAACATGCGATGGACTATACGACTGATTATCTCGAATTTTATCAATAATCTTATTTTTAACCCATACAATAGTAGCTAATGGATGAGAACCTGTTATAAGTCCCCCTAAACAAGAATGTACGTTTTCTAGCATAGTAATAACAAAACTTTCACCTTTACCACTTGCTTTAGCGTATACTCTCCAATTACAATTTGAATCGTTACATTTATATACAATCCCACTACCATTGTTTAAAATAGCATGACAAGTAAAATTATGTGCAATTGCTATACACTAATAAAACATCTAAATTCAGAACGATTATCAAATTTTCTTCCAATGATTAAACCTGAAATGCTAACACTATCAACATTGCCATCAAATTCATCATCTAAATTTTTAATTAAATCATCACTGTTTTCATCGTCGTTATTACCATCATCTACTATATGTTCTTGTTCAGTAAATGAAATAACTTGATGAGAAGAACTAGGAGCAATATTAACTTCATTAGAAGCACGTATACTACTTACAATATTATTTTTAGGTGGTGGTAAAATTACATAAATATTAATGTACGTTGTTTGTACATTAACTTCTAGAATAAATTTTCATGCTTGTTCACTAACTTACTTTATACAATTAGTTAAATAAACATGAAGCAATATAAATTCATATTCAATAGAACATTGCTCAACAATTTGATCACGTAAACTATCAAACAAAATATTTCGATCAATTAAAAGTATTTCAGTTAAAGCTCCTTCATAAACTAACCCATTAAGCACACCTTAAACTGAACATAATATTGTTAAACTTTAATTCATCACATGAGAATGAGCTTCTAAATACAGAGTGATTGAGTTGAAATAACTTCTGTTTGAAAGTATAAGTAGATTGAGTGAGAAATGAATAGCAGAAGGAATTTATAGATATTAAAAAAATATAACCGTTGTAAAATATGAACGTTACTATGAACATACCCAGAGTTACTATAAACATACACAAAAAATAAACCGACAAAAAAAAAAAAAAACCAAAACAAAAAAAACCAACAAAAAAACCAAACAAAATAAAATCCTAAACATAAAATCAAATATAAAAAAAAAAAATCAAAACACCACATTTTGCCAACTAATTCATCCCTCCCGCCAAAAAAATTGACATATCGGATTCTTGTCGAATTTTCGCCAACTCAGTTTTCAAAGATCAAGTTCTCCAAAAATTTATCATCTCGATTAACCATATATATCAAAGTTTCAAATTTTCTAAAAATTTTATCTTTATATTTATTATCTGTACAGTAAATTTTCTGTATTTCTTTAAACTTTACAACCTCCACTAAAAAATGAAAAACATATATAGTAACACGTGCTGTGCACATGGATTGCATTGAGGGTGATTCTCTAATCAATGAAGCTTTCACACAGATCATAAGTGCAGGTGCAAATGCATGGTGAGAAGAAGAGAATGAAATAGTAGTGGGTAATAATAGAGCTTCTACATATACACATTCCACTACAAATTTTAGTGAGGAACAATAGTCAAACTAACTACTACTCCAAAATTCCAGCTAAAACTAGCTACGAGTTAAAAACATAAAATTAATAAGCTGTCCCCTTCCAGAAATATATATATATTAATATAGCAACCCCTCTGGTGTCGGACCATGTGAACCCAACCTTCAGCTAAGCCTGCCTGGTCGCAGCAGTCAAGCTCTAGTCGGCAGCTCGCACTTCCCAACCTCTGCACCACCGAAAGCAAACACATCAGTACAGTACACTATGTATTAATTAATTTACTTTTACTAGGCCGGGCAAGTGAAGTGGGAAGTGGACTTACTGGGAGACTGAGCTACAACGTAGGCGGCTCCCTGGAAGTCGCAAGTCCCCGTCGTCCTCCCCTTCTTCTGGTAGTAGCTGTTGAAAGCGTACGACGCGTGCGCCTCGAGCGTGTCCGGGTCGTAGCAGTCCTCCCCCGGCTGTATCTTCCCGCAGTCCGCCCCGCCCTCCCCGCACGCGTAGTCCAGCGCCCTCTGCAGCCTCTCCTTCCCCGCCATCGCATTCGCCACGCACCACGTCTCCCCCGTCGACCGATACGTCACTTTCCCACCACTTCCACTTCCGCCGGTACTACCGACGTTGCTGCTGTGGTTCCTCTTCCCCCTCCCCCTCGCTTCCTGCCACTTGATCCCACTTCCCCCACCACCGCTCCTCAGCGTGAACTCCACGTCGTACACCTTCTCCTGGCTCGGATAGAACATCCCGTAGTTCCGCTCCGACGTCGGCCCGGGCTTCTGGTTCTCGTTGAACAGCGCGAACAAGTACACGTCGATGTCAGCCCGCGGCTTCATCGGAGTGCCCCCGTTCCCCGAAAGGACCCTACGTATCAAATTGCCATTGTAAGCCTCCGCATTCTCAAGCCCCGCCCCCGTCTCCTTCCCGTCGCCCTTCGAGGGCCACCCGGTCTCGGACACGACCAATTTCACGTCGTCGAACCCGATCCGCTTCGTCGCGGCGAACACCGCATCGATCTGCGCCTCCAGCAGGCTGTAGTACCTGAGCCCGCTGCCGGCGTCGGCCACGCCGGCGTTGGGGCGGAAGAGCGCGTAGTCGAGGGAGATAACGTCGGCGTTGGACTCGTAGGCGAAGAAGGGGTACGCGTTGACCATTAGGGAGGAGCCGGTCTTCATGATGAGGTCGAGCATGGGCTTCATGACGGAGTCGGCGATGTCGGGGCGGAAGGAGCCGGCGGAGGAGGGGTAGGAGGTCTGCAGCGCGGTGAGGGCGATCGGGGAGGAGACCTTGACGATCCCGTCGAGGTTGAGTTGGGAGAGGGCGGAGTGGATGTTGGCCATGGCGGGAACGAGGGAGGAGGTGAGGTTGTTGTGGGGGGTGGAGACGGCGAAGACCTCGTTGCCGACGGCGACGGCGGTGATTTTGGTGGAGGGAAGGTAGGCGGCGACGCAGCGGCGGACCCAGGCGGAGGCGAAGGAGGGGGAGGCTGCGGCGGCGGCGAGGTTCTCGTTGGGGATGGCGACGGTGACGGAGACGCCGGTGCCGGAGAGGGCGCGGAGGACGGCCGGGTCGGAGTCGTAGAGCTTGACGTTGGCGATGCCGGAGGACTTGAGAAGGGAGGCCACGGCGGAAGGGGAGGGGAGGTTGTTGGCGACGCGGCCGTAGTTAACGCCGACAATGCCGGCAGAAGAAGTGGAGGCAAAGAGGAAGAAGATGAGCAAAGAGAAGAGAATGGTCGCCATTGCCATTGCTCTCGCTCTCTCTCCTCTGTTTCTTTCATTCTTTGGAGGGGGGGAGGTGGAGGCTTTATGGAGGGAGAAGGGCGGGGGTTTGGGAAGTGGAGTGGGGTCCACCACATACGGAAGGTGGTGAGGTTTTTGGCGCTAAATTTACGGTGGCAGAACAGTGGTGTGGGACCCACGAGCGGGAACGAGGAAGTGAGAAGTTCAAGGACGTGGTAAGTGGAGGGAAACATGGAAATTTCAGATTTATTTATTTAAGAAAAAGATGTGAATTTGAGAAGTAACGCAACAGCTGGACATGACAACATTTGTAGAGACGTTGGAATGTGCGCAAAATAAAAGGATGGTTAGGTAATTGAAATCATCTCTCTCTTTCCTTTCTTTACTCTGTGTGGTCGTCGTCGTCGTTTACTGGTACAAAGCACTGGAGGGAGCAGCGGTCTGTGGTCCTGCACATGGAAGGGGGTCATTAATCATGTCAATGTTGTCCCACCAGCACCATTGCAACGGGAACTTTTTGTAGTTGCTCCGTAAACAAAAGTTTGGATCCGCTAACCCGTTAGTTTCTAACGGCTAGCTAACGGGACGATTCTGTAATGCATGTGTAATTAACAAAAATAATAATAATAATATTTGTAAATATGGTTCGATCTGGATATGGAATATGTGGGATGGTACAAAAAAAAAAGGGTAAGGTGAGTTACAGAGTTTCGGTTGGTCGGGAATTTTTGTGCCACGTTAGAGGGTCGGAAGCAGCTAGGAAGGAAGGGGGAGCCGGTTTCTGTGCTGGCAAGTGAGGTCCAACTTCAAAGTGTGTAAAAGGACGGACGGTCCAGAATCTGTTTCGGGTTTTGTCAAATCTGGTTAGGGTCAGTTCGGATCCAGTAAACTGATCGGTTTGTTCCGGCCCACTCTCCTCCCAATTCGGTCGACCTGGTTGGTCCGGTCGGGACCAGCTAGGTTCTGCTGATTTAAAAAAAAAATGGATATATCCGTCGGAATTTTTTTTTTACCAAAATACTCTTATTTTAATGGCTGCTTTTTGAATATTTTAGGGATATTTTGATCATTTTTAGCAAAATGATCAAAATATCCATTATAACAACTTTTTTTTGAGGCTATTTGGGATCATTTGGCCCCAAAATTTTCTATAAATAGCTAATAATTTATGAAAAAATTCAACTTCTAAATATTTAGATTTTAACTTATACTTAAAATTATATAAATATTGATATAAATAAATTAAATAAAATTTTCTTACTTAATGTTTATATAAATTTTTACATAAATTATAAAAAATATATAACAAATAACTTATAAATTTTAAATTATACAAAATTAACTTAGTAACAAAAAACCTATAAAATTTAAAATTTATTAACATATAAGTTATATCATATAGATTATATATATAAAAAAATTATAACCCAGACCGGTTCGGCTCGGTCCACCGCGGACCGGATCACGTGTCCGGGCTGGGTCGGGTGCAAAGCCGACCGGGCTGGCCCAGCCCACACTCTCCACCAGGTTGGCCCGGACAGACCCGAACCCGGTCAAACCGGGCCATAGACCAGGCCGGTCCGGCCCAATACACATCTTGATTCCAACTGCTGAAGTGGTGTGGCCCACATCTGGAAGTATTTTTCAAGAATGAGTTAAGTGTGTATCTGGCCGGCCCGG
The DNA here is from genome assembly GCA_036927795.1 of Iris macrosiphon. Lineage (NCBI taxonomy): Eukaryota > Viridiplantae > Streptophyta > Magnoliopsida > Asparagales > Iridaceae > Iris > Iris macrosiphon. The sequence continues at coordinate 221,340,644 of JAYESA010000005.1, read as the reverse complement.
CCCGGCCGTCCGAGCTTAGTAATGACCGAATTTGATCGGATCTGGGTCGGACCAGCTCGGACCAGAAGAGCGGAGGGATGAACCCAGTCCAGACCTGAGTTTGGTTGTATGTGTTCTAGATCAAATCGGGCCTGGTTAAGGACTGATTCAGGGTTGGACTAGTTTTATTAAAAAAAAAATCCAAAAATAATAAATTTTGGGAAAGAATAAAGATAAATTTATTAATGTAATTAAAACCAGATATAATATTTTTTAATATATATTATTTTTGTTACATAAGTCGTACAACTTATATTTGTGTTTCAGCTTTTCGACATCTCTTCAATTTTTTTTTTGTGATAATCCAAATGAAGTTTGTAGAGTGATTGAAAGATGAAACTCAAACATAAGTCACATTATATTTAAATATACATATGCCCTATCTAGCAATAATATAAAACCTCCTAAGAATATACAAGATTATTAGATAATCATAGACTTTTTCAAATGCCTACGTAGAACTCATGTGCCATAGGTAGATTTCCATTAGAATTATTTTCTACAATGCAAGCATTCAATAAAAACTCCATGCAATAATCTTCTTTTCGTCTCGTGCTTATTGTAAACTTCGCTAAAATGATGCAAAACTTCTGACATTCTTTTGAGTTGATGTCTTTGTTGCAGTATTTTGAGGTTACTGATCTTGCGGTTGCTGGGTGATTGATCATTTTTCATGATAGTAAATAGCCTCTTCACACTAGATTATATGTTAATATTGCAAGCGAGAGAAAAAAAATATGTTGTGGTAAATTTGGAAGAATTATGTCATATTTATAGAAATTTTTGGTGCCAAATTATCTTAGATACCCTTAAAATATAGTTGCTATAAGGGTGGTCATTTTTAGCAAACTAACCAAAATACCCTTCAAACGAATTAAAAATAGCAATCAAATTGTAGGTATTTTGGTAAGAATACCTTTCTAAAAATATGACCGTTTAAGGGGTTAATTACCAAAACACCCCTCCAACATGCACATTAATGATTAAAGAGGGGGTATTATGGTAATTTACCCCCCTAAACATATATAGATATATGGGCCAACCGCCCAGTGAGGCCTGATCCACGTGGGAAAGGGGTTAGCAGTTGTCAGCCGCCCGGTGTGGCTTGCGTCGTGTGGGGGAGGGCGAGAGGGTCGGGTTGGATCTGGTGTAACCTTCGTTATTGAATTTTGTATTCCTGAATTTTTTTTTACTTAAAAGTTTTTCTGAAAAATTAATATAGTGTTTTTTATTTTTACGTATTCTATTTGTTATATTTTTCGTGATTTGGATTTCGTTTTGTTATGAGATACTACCATGGAGTAGTAGAATACCCATTGGCAATTGTCATAGACCAATGTTAGGACCCGTACATAGAATAAAATCTCCTTGGTTAATAACCACGTCACCCTTTATCCAATAATTTTTTGGTTTTCTCTTTAGATGGTTGAGATGACTTGGAGGTTCATGGACTGATGAGGTGGTGGTATGGATGGATGGGATTAAATTTTACTTCATATAATTCCCTTATTTTCTCTCTCCTCTCTCATTTTCACTTTCCCTTTTCTTCATTTCTTCTCTCTTTTTCACTTTCTATTCCTCAAGAGCTTGGAGCTTGGCATTGAGGTCTAGAGTGTAATTTCGGAACTCCTCTTGGTGGTGGAGTGGAAGACAAGAGTTGAAGCTTGACATAGATTAGTACATCTTGCCATTGATTAAACCTAAGATTTAGATTTTTTTTTATTTCTTGAATATTATTGCATATAAATATTTTCTATATGATTCTCTACTATTTAAGTTCATGTCTTGATATTTTCATGAGTTATTGCCATGTTTTTTTCTTGTTGATTTTTAGATCTAACCGGGACCCATTTTTAAGTATTTCGTGGAATTGTTACATCAAATCTCGGTATGTGAAATTAAATTTTACCATGTTGTGTAAAATTTAATTTCATGCTATTTTCATATTTAAAAAGTCGAATTTCGATTTAAAATGAAAAATTATAACCAAAACAAGTTTTAGAACTTTTTATGTCCAGGCTACTGTTTCGGGATGATGAACAGTATTTACGTGCAGAAACCAAAAACTGCGTGTTTGTGTGCAGAAACCAAAAACTACGCGTTTATACTTCCAAACCAAAAAAAATCTGTGCGTTTATGCTTCTAAACCAAAGTACGTGCATTTTTTTTGTTTTCAAGACAAAAATATGTTTATAGACTGTTTAGATCATTTTTATGCACAAAATGCATATTTCAGACTGTTTTAGACTATTTTTGTTTGTTTTAGTCCGTTTTTGATATTTTCTTCAACTATAATAATTTTTAACATGACCTAGTGACCTTGTATAGTTAGGGAGAGCTTGTTCACCCTATATACTAAATGACCGTTTTAGCCCTTGTGTCCAAATTGGACGAAAGGGTAGAATTTTCTGACTATCTCGCTTATTCCGGAAACGTTGGTAATGTTTATTTTAGCACCCAGAGACGTTTGTTCTCCTCCCATATTTTTTCAATTTGTTGCCCCTGTTGTCTTCCGTCATTACTATACCGAACCATTACCAGACAAGTATACCTTGCAACTACTATTGTTTATTTACATTCACATATGCATGTTTTATTTTTGTCATTTATTTTATTATTTATGTATATTATTAAACTGCGCGTCTAAGAAAACTTGGGTGCAACGACGGATGGCGTCGTCTTTTGTTTCTTTTTTTTGTTATGCTTATTGACCTAGATTTAAGAGACCACCCAATGATAGTGAGGCATCTTTATGTCTCATTTGGTCATGACATATTTCTTACACGAGTTGTGAGTCTCATATAGATCACGGATATGCGTATTGACTGGACAACAATGTGTATGGGATGTGCGATAGGGAATAACTGCTAATAGAATTGCATGCTAGAAGACTTATCAGTTATTTAGAGGTATCATCGTGTTGTGGAGACAACATGTATATGAGCATGGGGTGGGGAGGGAAGCTGTTAGCGTAGGGGCTCTTATTGTTATTTACTTTTCCTTTAGTTGGACACGGATGTGTGTCTTGCATTTATTTACTTTTCCTCTAGTTGGTCGTGGGTGACTCGGATGAGTACTATGTGAGTCTAGCTCATGTATTTGTCGAGAGCTCCTCATTAGGATGTTGTCCTCAAAAGTGCATTTCACAAAAAATGGTTAGAAGACCATTTGGATGTTTATTTTTAATATATTGTGGCATACTTTTATGTATCTTGTTACATCCCTCTGAGGACCTTGTCCCTTTCCAGGTATAGACGATCAGGACTTTCCGCAGTAATACGAGCCAGGACCTGACCCAACATTTTTTGTCGAGGATGTTTTACCCTCTGAGGCCATCTGATTTCTATTGGTTGTTGGACTTCTTAGTTGATACATTATTTTTATGGTCATTTTATTTTATGTTAGAATTTCGCCCTCCTCTCTCATTTTAGTTTGTTATAGTCATTGGTAATGGATTTGTCTCCACCCGACTATTATTTTGGATTATTCAGACTTGATCAGTTTGATCTATTGGCTTAGCTTATTTATTTACTTACGTTTGTAGATAAGATTTAGTTATGCCCTGTGACTTGTGATAAATACTATATACCATTTGTGAATTATTATTCATAATATAGCGTACGTATGTGTTATGGTTTACATATATTATAGTTGCCATATACATACAACTGGCATGCTTGTGTATTCTAGTCCTACGTATTTTGGGACTGGGACATTGTCACGACCCGCACCCGGTATAGGGGCACGAGTACGTGGGTACGTCCAGCCTACGCCACAGAATCGGCGGTAGAACGCTGTCTTGGTCTACTATACTATCTAAATCTCACACAAAGTATATAAAATACTGCCATGCCATCTCAACACCAAATAATACTCAATCACATATAAAACTGAAGGAAGATGTACGCACGATATGGAATAGAAAGAATAAGAAGTACAAGTCTCACATCACATAACCATATCAAAACTATACACAACTCAAGATCTCAAACAATATACAACCAATATCTAAATTAGGAAAACTACTACAATGCCTGGAAGTCTAAGAGGCCTCAGTCTCTGGCACTATCCTCGGGTGATACTCCATCTGTCAGTCCATAGTGAGTGGGACACATCCGAGCTAACCATTCATCTGAAAAATATTTTCCAGTCAGAAATGGAGCAAAGTACAACCCAATAGCAGTTCCAATTAATTGATAATGACTATAAACAGAAATAGAGAATATAATACAAGACGAGAAATAATGAACAATATCAACTATGGTGGAAAAACAGGTAAACAATGAACAATATGGTGAAGAACTGTAACTATGCTAAGTGATTGAAATACTAGATAGATATATGATCGGCTTGGGTGAACATTGTCTACTTTAACGTTGGATAAACATTGTCTAAGTTAACATGAAACATTATCTAGGATTTGATCATATACCTAGCTAATATTCTCCTTTTCCCCAACTAGTACAATGGATCCAACCATGACACGTTGTGATTACAAGATACTCAAGGCCATGTAAACAATAAACCTTGAACACGAAACATTGATCATTGAACATTGAACACGAAACATTGTCTAAGTTAAACATGAATGTTGAACACGAAACATTGTCTAAGTTAAACACTGAGAACACGAGAAACAATGAACAATATATATGTAACATCCCATGACTGATCCATGTGTATACTAGTTCGTGTACCAATGTGTAAAGAGTCATGTAAAACATTTCTAAATTCTTGTTTTATAGTAATTAGCAATTAATAGAAACTATCAGAGAATGTACTCGCCTATCGTCCAAGCAAGGAATGCCAAACTGTGTCCCAACTGGTGTCACACAAACCTATATATGGAATATCACATTAATCCAAGGTGTTGGAATGTATTTAAGTTAAACTAGTCAACATCTAGGTCACAAAACCATTTCTAAGTCAAACCGAAGAAATCTAGGTTGCAAGCGTCTAACACTAAGTCACTAAGTCAAAACATTATGAAACTAGTCTATACTAGCTAAGCTACGATACAAGAAGTCTCTCAAAAAGCCGTATCTTAAGATACACAAGTTTTCTTAATATGAAAATAGATTTATATATGTATACAAGCCAAATATTATAATATTATAACAAAACAGTTGAAATACGATACCTCAAAAGTCAAAACTCATATGCTAACTATAACAATATATATACTAAGTACTTAAAATAGCTATCTATGTAATACCTACCCACTAACTACCATATACTATCAACTTACCCATACACATCTCTAACTAACCAGATATAAATACTATATACTAAAATACATAACTGACTAATTACATAAATAAGTACATATAAATATAAGACCTAACTAATTATTAACCATAACCCAAAACTTGATAACTAACAACCCAATATCTCCACTAAACCAAAAATCCAACTGAACTAAACTGATACCTACTGATACTGACTATAAGCAACTAACTATACTACCCATAAACTCAACTAACAACTATTTAGCTAACTATTAACTAATACACAAACTTATCTAAGTTGCTAAACCACTACCAACTCAACTAGTTAACCATTACTTCAATACCTGGTGACTGAACTAAGCTTACTGACTTCAATGATACTGAACCTCACTGGCTACTAATCACTACACTCACAAGCTACCCATACCTAATAACTAAACCCTATACCTTAACTACTAACCAAAACCTTAATCTGAAACTGGTACCAATACTGATACTGAAACCAATTTGTGCACTAGCTGCACAGATGCTGCTCAGATACTGCACAGTGATCCTCTTTGACTTGCTGTGCATTGCTGCAACTACTGACTACAGTGTTGGCTATAGCTGTTGCTTCAGTTTTGCTCTCAGTGATGCATTTGCTTGCTAAGGTTGATGCTGAAACTGCTGCACTTAGTGCAGTGAATGCTGATGTTTATACTACAACATGCTGCAGTGAGTAGCTTCCTTGCTGTAGATACTAAAGCCTCCTGCACATGCTGTGCATCCCTGCTGCAGGGAGTTGTGCACGAGGTCTGCACTAGATGCTGCCATGTTTCTCCCTTGCTGAAACTGATACTGCTCTCACTAGTACAGTTATCTGCTGCCATGGTGTGCACAAACACTGCACTCGTGCCATACCCTCTTCTACACTATAATCCCTTTGCCCCCAGACCCGACAACAAGCTATGCAATGCAGCAGTTGTTGCCTAACTGGGGACTGGGAACTGATAGGCACAGCAGCTACACAATGCTGCAGGACTGTGCACGAATCTCCCATGCTCGTGCTACACACTCTGCAGTTGGGGCTGCCCTGTACACCTCTGATACTCTGCACCTACAGCTGATACAGCAGTGTAGAATACATTGTGGATGCTGTGCACTGCCTGCATCTTGCTGTTGTAGATAGCACTGAATGTGCATTGCTGTACAGGGAAAATCTGAACATAAACTGTCACTATGCTCGGTTTCAGGTTTGCTGCATCTTTCCTCCAGTTGAACTGCCTCTAGTGTCTGTGCAAGACTTGCACAATCACTGAAGGCTGCTGTGCTAAGTTCCTTCATGGCATTGCACACTGTGGAAACCCGATACACGTTGTGCATTGATGCTTGCACTTGCTGGCATTGGCTGCTGCAGCAACATGCTACTTGGCTTGATGCTGCACAGTGCAATTGGCTTTGCTCGAGAAGCTCCCTCTGCTGCTTGCTGCTTGTGTACGAGGCTGCACAGATATGGATCACTGTTGGATTGTATTACTATTGCATTCTTCCCTGTTGAATGACTAGTTTTGCTCAAGACTGCAATGAAGACTCCCCTCTGCTGTGTACTGTAAAGCACACTGATCACCTCAGTGCAGTGATACATGTCTGCTACTTGCTAAACTCTCTTACTACAATGCACTGTACAGTGCGTATTAGAAACTGCAACTATGAAGATACTCTGCACAGTGCTCTGCTAATTCGTGCTGCTGCTAGCACTGATGTGGCTCGATTCCCTCTTGTTGCTCGTGCTGTGCTGGGTAATATGCACAGTGGGAGCCTGATACCTTCAGTTGACTAAACTTAATCCCTTGATGCACAATGCATCCTTCAGTGCACTGCTCCCCGAGTAGTTGGCTGCCCCTCGAGCTGCTCTTTACTAAAAATGTCGAGTCCCTCTCACTCACTCAAGCACACACATAGGCACACAATACTACACAACATTCTAACACTACTATGTACATATATAATCACACACATGGGTATTCACACACTACACTCAAAACAACACTTACACACCTAAGTGTATATATACATATCTACCTTAACATATATATACATACACACTCTATTACATATATCAATGTATATCAACCTTCACTATTAGATATACATATAGGCACACACATATACATAACTCAACATATACTATTATATACTCTATAAAATATATAGATAGGTTATACATATATAAATATACATGCGCGTATAAAGAGAAAATAAAACATCAAACACATGGGGTGCATCACACCCGTATCATACTTGCTCTATGATACGTGTGCGATATGGCTCCAACACACAACCAAATGCATCCCGGAGGATACGAGCAAGTCCAATACACCAATTATGAATAATACGTATAGTAATTAGTGTGTCTACGTATCCGTGTCTCAATGTGATATGCACAAGGCCCCGTATCGGAGGAAAACTCCCAAAATCAACCCGTTTCGTCAAATTAACGAGGTACGGCCTATACGTATCCAATTGTGGACACGAAACTAGTCACAAACAAACAATCATATGTCAATTTGGTCTAATTGACCAATTGACAAACACAACATGTGCCAATCTCGGAATTCCTCCAAAATTGGCACCAAAAATGTATATAACTTCCACCGTAGGTCTCCGATTGTCCCCAAACCAAATCCTATGGGTAGCCTATACATGTGGGTTGGTTTCTCATGGTAAAATCTCAGATCTAGAGTCTAATAGAAGGGGGAAAACAGAAATATACCTATTGGGAGATGGATTTCCAATGAAAAGTCTCCAAATGCAAAGTAGCTCCTCTCCTTGTAGATCTTGGCCTCCTCTTCCTTGCTCCTTACTTTCTTCTTGTAGATCCTTGATGTAGAGGCCTCAATGATAAATTTAGAAAGAGATTTGAGAAGATTTGATGGAGAATTAATGGGGGAATGGAGGAAAAATGGAAGAGAGAAAAGTAGATCTAGAAATTTGGGGAAGAAATAAAATAAGAGCACTCTCTCTCCTCCTAATTATGGCTGGTCATAAACCCCTCTCCAAGTAATGTATAATGTCCCAAATACCCCTTGGGGCCTCTCATGAAAAAATTAATTAAGGGGGAAGGTTCTAGTCTAATGGTTTCACTAATTAAATCCAACCTCCTAATCCATGGGCCTAATTAAATGGGCCCAAACTAAACTCATCCAAATGTTGGGTTCATGCTTCTAAAAAATAGGTTAGGTCCACTACACAAGTCTAAAATAAATACTATGTCTAATCAGACACTAAACAATACAACAAATAATTAATTACTCATGCACAAAATTATATACAACCCTCCTAAAATAAAATACCCGTGTCAATTACCAAACTACCCTTAATTAGAAATGTGAGGGTGACAGGCATGACAAAGGTAAAAAAGTTCTCGTGATCAGGCGGGTGTTCATGTCCATTAGTTAGCTGGTTCACTCGTTAAAGCAGCTAGTATAAGCATATATTAGTGCAGTACTGGGCCGTGATAGCACTGCTACTAATCATGGGAGAGAACACTCATGGACCAACATATAGTTAGGTCGCATGCTAGGATAGCCTTCTTGCATACCTAACTGTTTGATGCAGAGACGAATATGAAAGAGAACTTATATATGTTTATTCAAATTGATGCTAACATGTATGTTTGTTGCAGGTATAACTGTTCAGCCATGGATAAGAATCACTGAATAAGTGATCCACTACCAAATAATATTGTAAGCACCCTGATTTTTTTATATTTTAATATTTTTGGTATTCTAAAATTTTTGTGATTAAGGAAAAATTTTATTTATTTTTTTAGCAAATTATAATATATAATATTCATAAATTTATAATTATGTGAATTTAATTAATTATTAATATTACATAAAAAAATATATATTTGGGTGTACAACTATTATTTGTGTATTGTATAATTTTTCTGGAATTTATTGAGGTCTAAAAATATTTTTGATGGCCATATATATATATATATATATATATATATATATATATATATATATATATATATATAGATTAATTAATAAGTAAAATAAAACCTAAATACTAAACTCGAAACCCATACCTATTAACCCAAATCTAAACTACCTGTACACAGGAAGTTTTCTCCCCCCCAACGTTGTATATATGTATATATAGCTTATATGCATAAAACCAAAACCCTAACCCTAATCCCACACCACCTCTTCCATCACCACCCGCCGGCGACTGCCCGCAGGCCCGTCGCGCCGCTGGAGCAGTGTCGACCGCACCGTCGTCCCCCCCCCCCCCCCGTGCAGCAGCTGCGGCCCCTCCTTCGCGTGCAGCCTCCGCCCTTCTCGCTCGTCCGATTTGCGTCTCGTCTTTGCTAATATGTTCACAACCTAACCCTCTAGAATTCTCTTCAAGTGGAATGAATTTAGGCACCCAGGTTTGATAAAAAAATAGACCAAAAGTTGGCCGAAAAACTGTTTGAAAATAGTTTAGAAATTCAGTCCAAGTACCCTTGTTCATGCCCAATCTTCTACCAACTCGTTAATTATTTTTAAAATATAAGTGAAGTGACTTCTTCACAATATAACCAAAATTTTTACTGTTCTTTTAGTTTTAATTAGTTTGCTATAATGGTTAAATTATTCTTGTTCTAAAACGACCAAAAACTTGTTTTTTAAAACATCAAAAATCTCCGATACAGGGTATGTCCCGCCAAACGAGGCAACTTCGTCATGTGCGAGTTATACCGAAAGGCACGTAACATAAACGCGGATGTGTGAGCTTTCGCGGAACTTGATTTGGAAGTGCGTGCACACCGAAATTAATGCATATCCGTCGAAAAATACCGTATCGGTCTATTCTGACACTCGTCCTAATTTTTTATGTGCTTGTCGGTTCGCAACGAAACTTGTACCATTGGATTCACAACGTTCCTCTGGTCCTGTGACCCAAGTTTGGTTCGATTCTGAGAACATTGACGAAATATCATTTTGTAGACCCCACGATTCCACATGACGGACGTTTTCGTGACCGGCTCACCGGAATCTAATTCTGGACATTCTTTTGAGTTTGTGCCATCGTTCTGGACTCGTAGATACTAAGTGGGACAAATTTGGAGAACTTTGTCTTTGACATATTTTTTGGTGCGAAGTGGGCTACATGTGGACTCCGCTTTGACCCAAAACTGTCAATTTTGTCCCTGTGTCCAAATTGGACTTATGGATAGTCAATCCTAGCTATTTCTAGTATTCAGAGAATATTGGTGATGTTTGTTTCAGCATCTGGAGGTGTACGTGCAGATTCTACTTTCCCAGGAGCAGTCGATGAAGTTCAGAACCCAGGCAAGTGTACCTTGCCATGATCTATCATAATTCCTTGCCTTTATTATCTTATTTAGTTATTATAGTTATTTGATATGTGTGATGTGTGTGTTTACCCTAGGACCGTGAGACGTTGCTTAGCTTCCGAACAAGATTCGGGTGTCGACGCCGTACGCGGGGTCGAGTAACATCACTTAGAGAGTTGATTCCACGATCCTATTTTTACTTGCTTGATTTACCAAGTACGCCATATCCTAGGACACTTGACAATATGTTATGTGACATAATCTTTCTTGAGTTATTCTTGGTGATTCTGTATAGGCTTACAGGATTCAAGACATAAGCCTTGCATATTATATGAATATTATTATGACTCGTTGCACTAGTTAGAGGTCATGATCTTGCGTGTTATGGACATGAGATATCGTGGACATGAGACATGAGGTTACATTGGGTGGGGAGAGTCTTCATCGTGCTCTGGGCCTATTTTACTTATTACTATTTATTTGTATTAGGATTTAGGTTCCCTATATATATATATATATATATATATATATATATATATATATATATATATATATATATATATATATACTAGCATTCTCTAGGTTCCCCCACACGGAGCCTCGAGGGTACTGTCTAGCATACGGATGAGTCCGTGAGTACCAGCCCGGGGTACGATACCATACTCTCATTTGCATGTCACATAGTTGGTTACAGTAGTTTACTCTTGAGTATGTGGCATTATACTGTTTTACTTTTGGCATGCTATTTCTTGTACCTTGTTACGTCCCCCTGAGGACCTGGTCCCCTGCCAGTTTTTGTAGCTTAGACGGTTATGGAGCCTTTGGAGTTGCTGATGGAGTTGCTTGTCTTGCAGGCATTGGTACCAGATACTTATATTATTTCTACCGGAGTTATGGTTATTTATTCATATTGTTTATTCATCTGCTGATGTAGCCTAGTTTTATAGACTCATATTTTTTCTCGAGTCTATTCGAGTTTGTGTGTTACTAGGCGGCCGACTTTAGCACATGTAGCTCATTGTTGTGTATTTTGTTCATTATGGATTGAGGCATATATATTTATATTTACTTGATTATTTAGATAGTGACCATTATAATACAGCTTATACGTATTCGAGTCGAACCAGAGTCTGGTCGAATGCGTAGCTGGCATGTTACGTATTCCTAGTCCTACGTATTTTGGGACAGGGGCGTTACAAATGTCCAGATAGCGACAGTTTTAGCGACATCCATATAAAATATCGTAATACGTCGGTGATAGCGACGTAGAGCGATGTTTAGTGACTACAATTACTATAATAATAAAAAATATTATTAGGTAGTTGCTAAACGTTGCTAACTTTTTAATTTTAGCAACGCTTACCGAATTTTTTTTATTTAAGTCGCAGTATATTATTATTTTTGCGACGGTTAGCGACGTCTGGACAGATGTCGCTAATTTATTTCATATAGGGTTTGACGAATTTCTCTTCCCTATATTTCCTTAAATATCTCTCAAATTTGAAACCCTAGTCCCCCATCCCGGTGCCCCACTGCGGCAACCCCCCTCCGGCCGCATCCTCCTCCCTCCGGTGAAGCCCCTTCCTCCGGTGTGCTCCTCCCTCAGTTGGCTCCTCCTCCCTCCGGCGGCGTCCTCCCTCCGTCAGATCCTCCTTCCTCCGTCTCCCCTCCTCCCTCCGGCGTCCTCCTCCCTCCAGCTCCCCTCCTCCTCACTCAGTGAGCTCATCTCTCTGTCTCTCTCTCTCTCTCTCTGATACGACATGACATGACATGACACACACATTAACCCTAACTCTAATTCGGACACACACACATACGCGAGGACACACTAACACACGTGGACACTAACCCTAATACGGATGCGAACACACACACAGACATAGACAAGACATGACATGACATGACACGGACACACGGATACGAATACGACATAGACATAGACATAGACACGACATGGGATACGACACAGACACATACACTGATACGATATGAAACATAACACAGTGTCACCCTCACTTTTCCAATTTAGGGTATTTTAGTCATTTTATATATATTCTATTTAGTGAATAATATTTAAATTAGTGTGAATTTTAATTTATTGTGCCTTATGCTATTTATTAGATATAGTGCTAGTTATTTATAGTTAGTGTAACACCCCGTTCCGTTCCAGCGGACTGCCGATTCAAACGGCAAAAGTGCATGTCCCGACCTGCCTTGCTCAGGCAAGAATGCTCGTTTGAGGCAAAGGATATCCAGACTTGTCCCTACAGGAGTCCAGCTTAGGCTTTCAGAGGCTCGCTTGGCATATCGCTCTACCGAGGTGAATCATCGCTAAGGTGGGTGGCTACGGTGAACTTGTCTTTGCTTAGCCGATACACATAAAATATGGAATGATACATGCTAGTCGCTAGGTGATTCACCCCCTGTATGCTAATAAGAATCTAACGCACCTAGCTAAGAGAATAATCCCAACTAATATTGCTTTTGCTAGAACATGGAAATGAAATATTGCTTATATTCAGACCCTCACATGCCAAGTCTCTTACGGTTTTACCTCTCGGCTTACCTTCGGGTCCGAGCAAACGTGTCTGCTTATGTTCCTTAGAAATGCATGCTTGCCTTCTTACGAATATCTAAAGTTATTGTATTGTGCATGCATTCTTGTTAGCCAGGAGACTATCAAATAGTCCTTCTGTACAATTGAACCTGCAAGTATTCGGGACCGTTGGGTCGCCAAGGCAATCCCCGAACCAGGGGCATGCATCAGGGCAAATAAATATTGAACAAGAATCCTGTCACGTTACAACTGAATGATAATCATATCAAGTTTACATCTGAACGAGAATCACGTCATGTAAAGAACGAATCTCAGCTCGTGGAGCAAACGCTCGGTTCATAACAAGAATCATGGATTATCATATCAAATTGTGGATTTGGAAAGACCCTGACCTGCATGTCACGGACAACTCGAAAATGAGGCATCATTCCACGGGCGGTCATCGGGGCACTGAGACCGACCCGATCCGGATAGAATATAACGTAATAGTCTTACATAATTGACGGGATGGTTTACAGCGCCTCACGTGCTTTCGTTGCATTCTCTACCCCGCCAATGACTATGGTCATTTATGGCTTTGCCAGCGACAAACGTTCATATAGATAAGTCATCCTCGCTTAGCGGCTATCCGCGTACGAGTTATTGCATCGCATCAAAGAACAACTAAACACCTGAACGATCATGATACAATAATACTCGTGTTGTATATGCTATTGCCCCGAATGTTTATACTTGCCCGTGCTTGAATTAATAATGTTTGCCTTGGATAGGGAAGGACAAATGGTAAGTTGGTAAGTCTCGCCGTGTTTCCTCTTATATCGCACGGCGCACTGCCACACGAGTTAGGCTATTCAAATCTTGCATGAAACTGATCCTAAGGCAACTAGAAAGACAACTTAATAGTTGGTGCACGGAACCTATATTACGTGTTTGGATTTATCGAGCGGGCGAGTAGCTTCCCCACCAGTGCATTCAATGTACTGATAATCCACCAGATTGTATGCAGGGTGCGGGAGAACCTCGTTCGGTGCGGATGCCTCCTTTGTGCGTGCTAAGGCCAGGAGTTCCCTCTGAAGCCTTGAAGCGCTGCGTCCGGAACTGAAGCACATATACAAGACATAATGTTTTGAACATTGCCTGAATATCGCCTGTACAATCATTCCACAATTGTAGCCACTTGGCACGCTTTTACTGTTTCAGAGAGAGAGGCTTGAGCGACTTATAATCTCGGCTAAACGCCGCCTGTAACACTTGTTTATATCAATAAAGAGTTGCTTTACTTCAACATGTGTTATACAATGCTTCCGCTATATTGTCGACTCAGTGAACCTGTTACCAAATTGCCTATGCGTTTATGACTCCGCTGTACTTGGACAATCTGTACGACTCTGTGGCTTAGAACTCTTACCGCTAGCCAATGAACCACGGGCTTGCACGGGCGTGGCTCACGCTCGTGCGGCATCACGCCCGGATGGGTCAAAGCGATCGATCGGCGGAAGCGCTGGTGCGGTGATTCTCGCCTAGCGGGGACGGCCGATTTGCCCGCGGGAGATCGGGGAGTGACATAATGGTATCAGAGCCAGGCTTCTACGCCTTTGGACTTTATTTCAATTATCTCATTTTCGAAAGCTCGTTCGTGAGTTATGTGCACGCTCTCTCTCAATGCCTCGATGGGATATTCCAACAATAAGTCTAAATACTTTCAAAATACGTTTTGAATGATATGTTTGCTTGTATGATATTGTGCTGCGAGTGGCCTTTGTGCCAACCTGAGCAAGACCCTTGAGATTATATGCTAGTAGCTTGTCCGATTTCACTATCTCTAAGTTTGGTTGAATGTATATGTTTGAGGGACACCTTGAACTTGTGAACGATCCAAGACTTAAGAAAATATGAAACTCGAGTGCCAAGACTTCGCTATCGCTGAGTTAGTTGGCGTGCATGTGTTTGGAGCACTACGAATACGTGTACGATCCAGACTAGCGATATGCCGATCTCGAATACTTGTGCAAGTGAATATCTAAATGAACAAGTGCAACGACTTATATAGGTTTGCCTCAGTCTTGTATCGTTAAATCAAAATTGATTAAAATGTACTGCTTGTTCTTAGTAAGTCTCGAGGATGAGACTTTTTCTGAGTTGGGTAGGATGTAACACCCTATTTTGTTCCAGCGGACTGCCGATTCAAAAGGCAAAAGTGCATGTCCCGATCCGCCTTGCTCAGGCGAGAATGCTCGTTTAAGGCAAAGGATATCCAGACTTGTCCATACAGGAATCCGGCTTAGGCTTTCAGAGGCTCGCTTGGCGTATCGCTCTACCAAGGCGAATCATCGCTAAGGTGGGTGGCTACGGTAAACTTGTCTTTGCTTAGCCGATACACATAAAATATGGAATGATACATGCTAGTCGCTAGGTGATTCACCCCCTACATGCTAATAAGAATCCAACGCACCTAGCTAAGGAAATAATCCCAACTTGTATTGCTTATGCTAGAATATGGAAATAAAATATTGCTTATATTCAGACCCTCGCATGCCAAGTCTCTTACGATTTCACCTCTCGGCTTACCTTCGGGTCCGAGCAAACGTGTCTGCTTATGTTCCTTAGAAACGCATGCTTGCCTACTTACGAATGTCTAACGTTATTGTATTGTGCATACATTCTTGTTAGCGAGGAGACTATCAAATAGTCCTTCTGTGCAATTGAACCTGCAAGTATTCGGGACCGTTGGGTCGCCAAGGCAATCCCCGAACCAGGGGCACACATCAGGGCAAATAAATATTGAACGAGAATCCTGTCATATTACAACTGAATGATAATCACATCAAGTTTATATCTGAACGAGAATCACGTCATGTAAAGAACGAATCTCAGCTCGTAGAGCAAATGCTCAATTCAGAACAAGAATCATGGATTATCATGTCAAGTTGTGGATTTGGAAAGACCCTGACCTGCATGTCGCGGACAACTCGAAAATGAGGTATCGTTCCACGAACGGTCACCGGGGCACTGGGACCGACCCGATCCGGATGGAACATAACATAATAGTCTCACGTGATTGACGAGATGGTTTGCAGCGCCTCACGTGCTTTCGTTGCATTCTCTACCCCGTCAATGACTATGGTCCTTTATGGCTATGCCAGGGACAAACGTTCATATAGATAAGTCATTATCGCTTAGCGGCTATCCGCGTACGAGTCATTGCATCGCATCAAAGAATAACTGAACACCTGAACAATCATGATACAATAATACTCATGTTGCATATGCTATTGCCCCGAATGTTTATACTTGCCCGTGCTTGAATTAATAATGTTTGCCTTGGACAGGGAAGGACAAATAGTAAGTTGGTAAGTCTCGCCGTATTTTCTCTCATGTCGCAAAGCGCACTGCCACACGAGTTAGGCTATTCAAATCTTGCATGAAACTGATCCTAAGGCAACTAGAAAGACAACTTAATAGTTGGTGCACAGAACCTATATTACGTATTTGGATTTGTCGAGCGGGTGAGTAGCTTCCCCACCAGTGCATTCAATGTATTGATAATCCACCAGATTGTATGCAGGGTGCAGGAGAACCTCGTTCGATGCGGATGCCTCCTTCGTGCATGCTAAGGCCAGGAGTTCCCTCTGAAGCCTTGGAGCGCTGCGTCCAGAACTGAAGCACATATATAAGACATAATATTGTGAACATTGCCTGAACATCGTCTGTACAATCATTCCACAATTGTAGCCACTTGGCACGCTTTTACTGTTTCAGAGAGAGAGGCTTGAGCGACTTGTAATCTCGGCTATACGCCACCTGTAACACTTGTTTATATCAATAAAGAGTTGCTTTACTTCAACATGTATTATGCAATGCTTCCGCTATATTGTCGACTCAGTGAACCTGTTACCAAATCGCCTATGCGTTCATGACTCCGCTGTACTCGGACAATCTGTACGACTCTGTGGCTTAGAACTCTTACCGCCAGCCAATGAACCACGGCCTTGCACGGGCGTGACTCACGCTCGTGCGGTATCACTTTCGGATGGGTCAAAGCGATCGATCCGCGGGAGCGCTGACGCGGTAATTCTTGCCTAGCGGGAACGGCCGATTTGCCTGCGGGAGATCTGGGCGTGACAGTTAGTGGGCTAGCCCATTACTTAGACTTGACACTAGTGGACCCAATTATATTTTTTATGACAATATTTGAGCCAATTTGGACTAGGCCCAACTAGACCATTCCCTCTAAGCTAATTAGGAGGATTAGAGTTAACTTGCATTAGTTAAAAGACTACTCATTATACCCCTTCTTGATTACTCTTCATAATTAACCATTATGGGGAAAATTGGACAATGCAAAGTGACTTGGGAAGGGGGATTTCTGGCCGGCCCATATAAGGAGGCTCTCTCTTTCTTCTCCTCATTTACAATCATTTTGAGAACCCCAATTCATTAGATCCCAAATTCATTTCACCCCCTTCACCAATTCACCCAATTCACCTTTATTTTCTCTCAATTTCATCAATAGAAGAGCACTTGGAGCTTGGAGAAGTAAAGACCATAAGGAGGAGGAGCTTTAGTGGAGAGATCGTGTCCATTATGCTTTTCATTGGGAAACTATCTTCCAATAGGTATAGATCTAAATTTTCTTTTATTTTAGCTCCCAATTCATGCATGAGACTCTTAGGAATACCCCAATGGCATAGGACTACCTATAGGAAGAAGAACTAGGCCAATTGGACTCCAAATATGACTTCTACATAAGTTTTTGTGTTTATTTGGGAGAATTACGAGATTGACATATCAAGTGTGTATCATGACACTAAATTAGTCTAATTAGACTTAGATCGAGGTTGGGATACTAGCTATATGTCCAAAATTGGATGCGATTAGGCCGTATCGTGATACGGTGGGATACTGTGTGATACGGAGTCCCATTTTGGGCGTTTTGTGCTTTTACTCTTCAATTTTTTTATAGCAATTTACTTTAGTTATATATATATATATATATATATATATATATATATATATATATATATATATATATATATATATATATATATATATATATATATATAAATGGTTATTATAGTGGAATTTAGGTGTTGACTCTTCAATTGATTAAGTACCATGAGTATCCTAGCTTGCACACTCAAGGTATTTCATGAATGGTTATTAGAGTATATAATACACCTCAATTCTTCTTTGTGTTGCATATTTATGGAATAAATATATATAAGAATATGTATGAAAGGTTATAAGTATCTTGATGTGTACTGTAAGAGTACTTGGTGTTCTAATTGGAGTGGAAGTTGGGGAGCATATGTATTCAGACCTGTGCACAAGGTATGCACAGGCAGTGAGCAAATACTGGTGAGTATTCAGTTATGTGAGACTCTTGAGAGTATCAGTTACTGGTAGACAAGTTTGTTGATGTGTGTGTGCATTTCATATACATATATAGATGTTCATAATTCTAAGTATGTGAGTATGTTAGTAAGTGTATGCCAATCAGAGAGTCACATTAGTGATATCAGCTGAAGTCAATAAACAGGTAGTTAAGTGTATGGTAGGTAAAGCAACACGTCGGGTAAGAAATGAGGGGTTCAGTGATCGATTGAGATCTAAAGACGTGTGTCAAGGGGATTAGGAAGAATCAGTGAAGATACCTGGAGCTTGAGAGCTTGGGTTGGGGTTGGTTTTGCTGGGTTAGAACAGAAGATACACTGCAGTGTGTCCAAATCAGATCTAGGCTTTACAATAGTGCATTGCTCTTGCAATATGGACATGCGTAGCAGTGAACTACCTGTATTGGGTAGGCAGTGAATTACCTTACTGTGCAGACCTGAGATTAAGCACTGCAATAGCAGCATGTATCCTGATACAACACATGTATGTATCAATGTGGATGTCATGAACTTGTGTATCACATGAACCTGGGTAGTGCTTTGTGATATTTGTAAACCCCCTAAAATTTTAAATTTTATTTAAAGTATTTTTATTAAATTATTGAATTCCTTTAGAGTATTTTTATAGTTAATTAGAAAAAATAAATTTTATTTATTTAATTACTTAGATAAATACTCATTTAGAATTTTTCCACAAAATAATTTTTATTATTTTAGGAGTTTTATTAAAGGGTGTTAGATTTCTAGAATTTATTTTGTGTGCAAATATTATTTTTGAATTTTTATATAATCTCATCTATATATGTAAATATATATGTGAATAAATATTTAGTAGTAATAATAATAATAATAATAATAATAATAATAATAATAATAATAATAATAATAAGTAATAGTAATAGTAATAGTAATAGTAATACTAATACTAATACTAATAATAATAATAATAATAATAATAATAATAATAATAATAATAAAAATAAAAATAATAATAATAATAATAATAATAGTAATAATAATAATAGTAATAGCAATAATAAAAAGAAAAGGAAAAAGAAAAACAAACGAAAAAGAAAAAGAAAAGAAAAAGCTAACACTAAACATCGCTCTACGCCGCCGACCTCCCCGCAGCAGCGCCGGCGCCGTCCGCCGCCCGCCTACCCGCGGCTGACGTACGTGCACAACAGCCCCCAAGTCCCCATCTTCACGGTATGATATCTCTCTCATCTCTCGTCCTTTTCTCGAGCGGTTTGTCCGTGTACGTTCACAACCTAACCCTAGGATTTCCTTCAAACGGAACGAGTTTTTGTGCCCCAGATTGGTCAAAAAATTGACCGAAATTTGGCCAAAAAACTGACAAAAAATATTCCAGAATTTCAACACCATACCCCCATGTTCATGCCTAATTTGCCACCAACCTGTTTAATATTTTCAAAATCTAATTGAAAATTTTTCTTCCCAATATAATCGAGAATTTAACTATTTTTTTACTTTTTATTAATTTGTTTTATTTTTTAAATTATTCTACCTCCAAAACGACCAAAAATTTGGTAATTTAAAATTAAGATTTTGTGATACGGAGTGCGTTCCGCCAAACGAAACTACCTCGCCGTGTACCAATTGTACCAAAATACGCGTATGGTATATTCTGACATGTGAGCTTTCGTGGAAGTTGATTCGGACGTGTGTGCGCGTCGGAATTAACCCGTATCCGTAAAAAGTCCTCGTATAGCGACTTTTACAAAACACTATCCCACTTTGTGTTCGCTCGTCAGAATATGACAAAACTTGCGCCATTGGATTCATGGTATCACGCTGGTCCTGTGACCCAAGTTTCACGCGATTCTGAAATAGTTGACCAAGTCGCCTATTCGCGGGCCCCACGGTTTGACTTGAAGGACGAATTTGTGATCGGCTCACCGGAATCCAAAATTGGATATACCGTTGAGTTCGTATCGACGTTTAGAATTTTTTGACCTATAATTTGTCCCATTTAGAGACTTTTACCACCGGCACGCATTTTGGTGCAAAGTAGGCCACATGTGGACCCCGTTTTGACCCAAAATTACCGTTTTGCCCGTGTCCAAATTGGACGAAAGGGTAGTGTTTCCTAGCTATCTCGCTTATTATGGAAATGTTGGTGATGTTTATGTCAGCATCCGGAGACGTTCATTTTGATGCCATAGTTTTTGATCCCTTATGCTTGACGTCTGGACGCTTACACTTCGCAGCTTTCTTGCCAGGCAAGTATACCTTGCCAAATTGCTTACAGTACTTTGCATGCTTATTATATTTTTATATATTAATTATATGTGTGTGTTTTTCAGTCATAATTATATATTATATATGTTGACACACACTTGACACATAGTATTATGGGAGGGGAGGACAATCAGTAGGCGTATGGGCTACCTACTCTGGTAAACTGTAGTAACTAGCACGCACTACGGTAGTTATGTCGAGCTGGTCGCTACCCTCGAGGTATGTCGATTTCTGGTGTTGCGATGGTCGCTACCCTCGAGGTTTGATGGCTTCTAATGTTCATTGACGTGTATGTGAGTTGTGAGATAGATAGAGTATCCTACACCTACCCATACGTCGAAAGGTTGTTCTCATTATGCATTAATATAGATTGTCTAGTACAGCGTACTTATATATTTTCTGTCTATTATGCATGTTTTACTGTATTCAATTGGCATGCTTCTATGTATCTTGTTACGTCCCTCTGAGGACCTGGTCCCTTTCCAGGTGTAGACGATCTTGACTTTTTGCAGGAGCACGGATCAGGTATTGCTACTTATCTCTCTTTCGAGGAGGCCTTCCCTTCGAGTTTCATTGTTCATTAGATGTACTCATTTGGTTTCACTTATATTCTAGTTTAGTAGTGGATTTGTCTCCACCCAACTACTTGTTCTTATCAAGCATTTTATACTTGATTCAGTTATATAGTTGAATGGTTATTCATTTCTATTTGATTCTGTAGATGTGATCTAGTTATGCCATGTGGCTTATGACATAAATCTATACCACTTGTGAATTATTATTCATAATATAGCGTACGTATGTGTTATGGTTTCCATATATTAGAGTTGCCATATACATACGGCTGGCATGCTTACGTATTCCTAGTCCTACATATTTTGGGACTGGGGTGTGACAATATTGCAAGCATTGGGTTAAGGTCCATGTTTGCAGGAAATGAGTGCAGGACTGCCCTTGATCGCAGTCCAATTGTTGTGACCAAGAGTGACAGTGATGGAACCCAGTGGGAAGGATTTTTGATAACAATAACTCCAACCTGGAGTATTGTACCAGACATTGGGGTGGTTCCTTAGATATCAGGTTGCAGTATATGATTTGGCAGTAAAGTATCAGGTTGGAACTTTAGAGAAGAATACTGAAATAGGGAAGGGTGTTGGTCACTCAATTGTTGAGGTGAGTTCAGTAGCATTTGGGGAATACTCAGTAAAAGGTAATGTATAGAAGTTGGAAGGGTTGACACTTGTAACTGAAACAAGAGGCTTCAGTCAATAGCAGCAACTTGGATTTGAACTTGACTGATACCAAGAGTATTAGTCATTTCTTAAGATCAGTCTGGGCAGTTAGTATACATAAGTTTTAGTATGGTAGGTGAGTGTTAGTAGGAATCAAAGTGGTATTGATGGTCAGTAATTGGCATTGAAGGATGAGTTAGGGTAGGTATTAGTTAGAAATTAAATAGTTATCAGTTATTAAGTTAATATATGATAGTAATATAAGCTAGTGAGCTATCAATAGGGTATAGTTAGAAGTAATCAGTTAGTGAATAACTAAATACCAGTTAGCTAATTACTTGATATTAGTTAAGGTATTGACTATACCCTTAGGTGATTACTTAGAGGACCAACCAGGACTTAGTATTCACTGAAATAGACTAGTAATCAACCTAGAATCAAGGATGACCTAGAAATAGTCTAGAAGCATGCATTTTAACTCGTTTTACCTTTATTACACTAGTTAACATGATAATTCCTATTTAGGATTGTGTGACACCAGCTCGGACACTGAGTTACCCTTTTTGCTCTCGACCAGAGGCGAGTACATCTCTCTGTTAGTTTTATTTCATGATGATGTATATATCGCATGTTCTAGAACTGTATACTTGATTCCGACACAGTGTTTACACGGACTAGTACTATATGAATCCTGTCAGGAGATGTTATTCTCTACCGTGTTCAGTGGTTACTCTTTCACATATATTTTATCGTGTGTATCGAATATTGATTATCGTATACTTTGTGTTCACATACTTCTCGTGTTCAGTGTGCCCATATTTGTGTTTGTAATGTGTCGTGATTGGATCCATAAGTATTGGTTGGGGATGAGAGAGTTGGAGTTGGTTATATAATTAAGCCCAAGTGTATTCGTGTACATATCGATTACATATCACACGTGTAATCGAGTTACCATATTGTATTCGTGTTCAACCCAAACTGATCACATAATGAACTTGTACTCTATGGCACATTAGCTAGTTTTATTTTATTTTTATTTAAATTATAGTTAGTCATATTGTATGTTCTTTATTTCATTACATTACATGTTCACTCTAGTTTATTCCATTTCTTATGTCTAGTTATCTTGTATTCTTTTATATTATCTGTTATATATGCTCGATTATGTATTTGGAACTGCTTTCAGAGATATGTACTTTGCTCCAATTTTGACTGGATATATTTTTCAGATGATTGCCTCATGGACCGGTATCCCACCTACTATGGGCCACAGGACGACGTATCGTTAGAGGATAATCCCTTAGAGCATGAGGACCTAGTTCCAGATACTGAGGAGGCTTAGACTTTTATTAAGACTTTTGGCATGTATATATTATTGTGGACTTGAGATTGTATTATGATTCCTATTTCATCTTCCTTATTCCATATCGTGCTTTATCTTCCTTAGTTTGATATTGTGATTGAGTATGGATATCATTATCATGTCATTATATTTGTTCTTCCGTTTGGAGTGGAGATGACATTGACAGGTACCTTATATATATTGTATAAGATATTTAGTTAGTATTCTTGACCTAGACAGCGTTCTACCGATGATACTGCGGTGTAGGCTGGGCATTTCTCACTACTCGTGCCCTTATTCTGGGTGCGGGTTGTGATACACAAACCCTAACCCTAACCTTATCTTTCTTCTAGTTAGCTGTCTTAATTTAGACGCAACCTTGCATATCGGCATCATATACAATACGATGCATATCTCAACTCAAGGAATGTTGTATACGCGGACACAAGAATATCTCTTCAAAGATGAGACACGATACGGTATTGGCTTCTTCTAGAACTCGTATCCAACTTGGGCTAGAGCAGTGTCAAACCTATCATTGATACAAGAGTTCGTGTTCGGGTCGTTGTGGCACGACATTGGTATATGTATCGCGTAACCAAGGACACAACGTCCCCTTCGGCCCCGACGACCCCCCTCGGATCCCCTCAACCCCGACGATCCCCCTCCTCGGTTAGAGGGTCAGGTAACCAATATTTGGAGTGAGTGCATATTGTATACATGTGTGTGTTTGAGCGTATTTAGTGAGTGTGTATTAATGAGTTAATATAGGTTAAGTGTTTAACTGTTGAGTGATGGTATGCATATTAGGATTGAGTATCTAAGGGAATTTGATTTTTGGTTTAGTATCCCAATATACTTGAGTAGGTGTCAATATACCAAGATACATGGATAATATACTTGAACGATATCTATTCATCTTTACAAAATTATCTAGAAATGGATCTGAATTACTACCTGCATCATCATTCATAGATGTACAACCATCATCCTGATGATATGTGCGGTGTGCGAGATGAATTCATACATGGGTGGAATAGTTCCTGCAGTTCGCCAAGGCGTTCCCTCAGTACATGGATGGCAACAACATTAAGTGTTCGTCTGTGAGATATTGCAATTTAAAATATCACTTAGAAGTGGATGTGACATATCATTTGTACTCTAGGAATTTTATGCCGAATTACTATCAATGGATCTCATACAGAGAACTTGTGTCTTTAGCATCGGAGCCGGAGCCTTATGTAGAGCTGTATATAGATGTCCATGACCACGTTGATTATGACGACGAGTGCGTGAACATGGTTTTTGACGCTGTCGGACCTAGTTTCAATCTGAATAATCATGATGTAGGTGAGGAGGCACCGAATGCCAATGCTGCAAACTTCATGGAGTTACTGGGAAATTCAATGACTCCATTATACCCTGGTTGTGAGGATCATTCACCATTGGAGGTGGTTACAAGATTGTTGAGCATCAAGTCCAATTTTAATATGTCGTAAGAATGCTATAATTTACTGATGGATTTGATTATAAAATTCTTGCTGGAGGGTGCTAAGTTGCCTAAAACTTTTACCGATCCAAGATGATGGTGAGATTGCTCTGGATGAGATACGAGAAAATTGATGCTTGTCGCAATGGATGCATGTTATACTACAAAAAAGACAAGAATGAAGACATGTTCAGATTCTGTGGTGCTGATCGCTACATGGCCACTGGTAGAGGAATGTCTGTCGGTGTAAGTAAGCCTACCGATTCGATGCACTACTTGCTTTTGATGACGCGGTTGTAGAGGTAGTTTATGGTAAAGAAAACTGCATAAAACATGAGTTGGCACAGGCAAAAACAGATTGAAGGAGTGTTGGATCATCCATCCGATGGAGAAGCATGAAAGAACTTTGATCGGGAGTATCCAAATTTTGCTTTCGATCCACGTAATGTCAGATTGGGGCTCTCCTCCGACGGTTTTACCCCATTCGAACTTTCAAACTCTCAGTATTCGTGTTGGCCTATGATCATCAATTCGTAAAATCTACTGCCTTAGATGTGTATGAAGACTCCGTATATGTTCCTAACATTTATTATCCCGGGTCCGAACAATCCGAAGAGGAACATCAATGTGTATTTACAGCCATTGATAGATGAGTTGAATTAACTGTGGGAAGTAGGTGCCAACACGTACAATATTTCTAGAAAGAAGAATTTTCAGATGAGGGCAGGACTTATGTGGACTATCATCGACTTTCTGGCCTATGAAATATTATCGGGATGAAGCACTCATGGCCGTCTCTCATGTCCGTATTGTATGGACCGCACTGAGGATTTTCGTTTAAAATACGGAAGCAAACTGTCCTTCTTCGATTGTCATCGACAATTCCTGCTGAAGTATCATCCGTACCGGAGAAACATGAATAATTTTCGTACTGGCATTGTGGATAAGACCAATCACGGCTAAGGTGGCCCGGATACACGATATGGGAAGAGGTAAAAGATTTACCAAGTGCTATCGAAGAGCCTGCTAAGGGGTACAAGTGTGACGGATTTGGTCGCACTCATAACTGGATGAAGATGAGTATATTTTGAGATCAATCATATTGGAGCACCAATCGGATCAGACATGACCTTTATGTCATGCATATTGAGAAGAATATGTTTGACAACATAATTAACACTATAATGGACATAAAAGGGGAAGACGAAAGACAATCTGAAGGCCATATTGGAATTGGAAGAAATATGTAGACGTCCTGCGTTGCATTTGATAGAGGAGGGGAATGAAAAGTTAAAGCAGCCTAAGGCAATTTTCTCACTGGGGAAGGAGGATAAAAAAAGACTTTGTAGGTTGATTCAGGGCCTAAATTTTTTAGACGGGTACGTGTCGAACTTGAAAAGATGCGTCGACCTTAAGAAGAACAAACTGACGGGTATGAAGAGCCACAATTGTCACGTATTCATGGAGAGGTTAATTTTGATTACATTTCGGGAATTCTTATCGCAGGTCGTCTGGGATCCATTAACAAAGGTCAACATATTCTTCAGAGATCTTTGTTCTATTAAGTTTCTCGTTGATCATCTAAAAAAGTAAGAGAAGGACATTGCGGTAACACTGTGCAAGCTCGAGAAGGTATTTCCTCCTGGATTCTTCGACTCCATGGAGCATTTGCCAATTCATCTTTCCTATGAGGCATGTGTTGGTGGGTCTGTCGGTTATCGATTGATGCACCCGTTAGATCAGCATATGAATCACCTAATTAAAAAGAAAGGTAAAAATTAAGGCACGGGTTGAGGGTTCTATTTGTGAAGCTTATGTTCTCGAGGAGATTACAAACTTTTGCTCGACGTATTTCAAACCTCATGTTGCTACTAATAGAACGAGAGCTCCGAGAAACAACGACAAATATTAGGAATCTAATGATGCAATACTGAAAGTATTCAATGCGTCTGGAAAACCTTCGGAGAAAATAAAGAAGCAATATTTGAATGATGACGGACTAAGGGCTGCTCAGTTGTATATATTACTCGATTGCGACGAGGATGAAGTAGAGAAGCTAGAGGGGTAAGTAATTAATACGTCAATGTTTATGTCATCTCAATGTAATAGTATAATGCTACTAATATTATGCAACTAATCATCGATTGCTTCGTTGTTTTTTAGCACATACAATGATAAGCTGAGGTTGGTTAGACTATACATAACAGACGAAAAAGTAGAACAAGAAATGGGACGTTATTTTCCTTCTTGGTTGAGCGCATATATAAGGAGATCGGTAATTACTTTTTATGTATGCACTTACACAATAAATAACTTACTATTGCTTCTTTGGTATTTATATCGTTCGTCTAATAACACCCGAGACTGAATCTATTAGAACTCTAGCCAAAGGACAATTACTAACCTCAAAATATGGCCAAGTTACTGTGTGAATGGGTTTAGGTTTAAGTTAACAAATTCTTCGATCAAAGACAGCTTCCTGGATCGTGATTCCACGAAAAATAGTTGTTTGTTTATCAAATCTTCTAACTACAAAGACGTCGATCCAGACAATAATTTCTTTGGCATCTTTTGTAACCTCCCCTAATTTTCTAGGATTTTTTTATATAATAATAGGAATAATAATGCGTATAACGACATCATACCAATAAATGATAATAAAATAAATAGAATAATAATAAACAAATATTTTTTCATAGAAATAAGAGTAATTATAATTAATAAGGATATTTTTTATAAAATAAAAGGAAAGAAAAGAAAAAAAGAATTATATATATATATATATATATATATATATATATATATATATATATATATATATATATATATATATATATATATATATATAACAATCAATCAAGCAAAACATAACAATACCACTTATGAATAATGCTAAGTTTACAACCAAAGGCTTACAACCCTCTTACAACCTCTCTCTCTCACTCTGACAGGTGAGTCCCACCCGGCCCCACCTGTCAGTGACTATGGTTGTAAGAAGGTTGTAAGTATTTGGTTGTAACTGTAGCATTACTCTACCACTTATAATACAACCAACAACAACAACAACAACCAAATTTTTCTTCCACGGTTCACCAATGACCCGACCTTCCTCTATATTCGACCTGACCTAGGTAACTCTCGGCTGTATATATATATGTGTGTACATAAAAAAACGAAAACCCTAACCATAACCAACGAGCAGTTACTCCAGACCTTTCCCCTCATCACCGTCGTCGTCGCTCGACCGTCGAACGCCGGAGTACTATGTAACCTCCGTATCCTGAAATTCTAGCCTAAATATTATTTTTAGGTTAATTTGGGGCTAGTGGTATTTTTTCATAATTTTTAGTTAATTAAAAACTAGTAACACTAATTTTCTAGGACTTTCAAGAATTTATTTTAGGTTCAAACTTAATTAAAAATATCCCAAACTTTTATTTTGGGTTCTAAATAATAAAATATATTTTCAAGAATTTTTTGGGAATTTTCTGATTATTTTTAGCATTTATTTTAAGTTAAATAGGGAAAACTGAATTAAAAACAATTTTCTGAAAAGAAAACCCAAAAAGTAATTATTTCTGCCCAGTCAGCCAACAGGGGCCCACCTGTCACCCTTCTGCAGCTAACTGGGCCGGGCCCGCTTGTCAGTCACCGCGAGTTGGGTGTGGGTGAAGCCGAGCCGACCTCGAGCCGAGACGAGCCGAGCCGAGCCGAGTCAGAGTTCGACTCGGACTCAGCTGAGCCGAGCCGCATGAATCCCTGACCGTCCGATTTGGGCGGGGTAGCAGTGGATGGATGCCACATGGCAGAATCCGAGCCGTGGCTGCACTCTCTCTCCTCTCTATATATAATAGTTTAGTTATTTATTTCTAGGGTTTTCTTTGAGCCAAATTTTGGAGAATTGCCATCTAGGGTTCCTTCATCATATAGAAGCCACTGCGCATAGCTTCGGACTCCAAACAAGGCCCAATTTCTTGTGTTAGAACAATATTGAGGTTAACTTTCTGAATATATAAATTGTTTTATGAAATTATGAGTATTAAATTCTAGAAAATTCGTAGAGCACATCATGTCAAAAAATAGACGTGTTTCAATGTTTTCATGATTCCGGGAGAACCAGAAATCAGAATCATGAACCGTTTAAAGTTTCAAAAAGCTAATATCGAGATCATTGACATATGTTTTTCCCAGAATTTAATTCGAAGTATTTATATACTTTTAATTCTGTAGAACTTCTAGGTTAGAATTTAATCAACGGTGCACGATACGAAATTTGTATGTGCCATAATTCCCAAACGTATTTGAATTCGGACGAGCCATAAATTCTAGCATATTTTTGATGATGAAATCTATAAGAAATCATGCATGAAAGTCGATTTTGTGTCGGTTGACTTTTCGGTCAATAGATCGCCTCGATTTGCGTGTCATGAGTCTCGAGTCGATAAAAATTTAGGTTCTTTTGGGCAAAATTAGGTTTTGACATAAAAATCAGAATAATAAGATTAAAACAAGATTTTAGAGTAATTATTCTAGAATTAAATAAATTAAAATAAATTATATTTTGACATGGTAAAATTGTAATACATAGGTTGTTTGGACTGTGACTTGGAATCTGAATCATACCAGCAAAGGACCACAGGCGAGTACATTCTCTGATAGTTTTTTATCTATGATATCCTCTATGTTCATTATATTTAGTATAAATATCCATATTTCTTGACACGATAGTTACACGGATTGGTATATCCAGATCTCGTCATGAGATGTTATTCCTTGTATATGGTGTATCGTGTACAAGTCTTATTTCATTGTTTATCTTGTGCATGTACAGACACTGATTCTCGGGGAGACTTGCTACCTTCCTAGAGAATCCCGTGCCATAGCGTACCATGGTTGGATCTACTATACCAGTCGGGGTGGAGAGTATTTTAGTGTAGATATGTGATCATACCCTTCATGTACAAGTCTTGTTCTCATGTTAGTGTTGGTCATATACTGCACGTATGACTAGCCAGGCCCGTACTCGTATACAAGTTCCCAAGCCGGTCACATGTTAAAGCTAGTACTCACACACTTAGTCATAGTATTCTTCTTCATTGACATATTATTCCTTCCCGCATTTATTTCCAATATTTTCTTTATTGTATATCTCTTGTACATGTATATGCATCTTGTATATTTCCATCTATTTACTGCTACATAGTTTATATCATTGATGTAGAACTGCTGTTAGAGATGTACTTTGCTCCATCCTGACTGAAAAGATTTTTTTAGACTACGCCTTAGAGGACGGGTGTCCGACATTTTATGGACCACAGGGAGAGTAGCTGCTGACTTGGACCTTGTAGCCAGGTGTGATTCCGGGAGGTCTAGCCGGGATCAATAGTTATTTAGTTAGTTTTTATTAGCAGTTTATGGTACCGGATTTGTCTCTGGCATACTTTGTTGAGACCTGGATATTATTGTTGAGTTAGATTATTCTATTTAGACTTGTGTTGCAATTTGGTTTATTTATTTCTTCGATATCTTATCGTGCTTTAGCTATGTGATTGAGTATTGTTCATATGATATTGTGCTATCTGTGACTCCTTATGGAGTTGGATGCTCGTGTAAGAACGATTAGATAGCATTGTGACCTAGACAACATTCTACCACCGATGCTGCGGCATAGGCTGGACGTACCCACGCACTCGTGCCCCTATACCGGGTGCGGGCCGTGACACACTACCGCCGCCGACGCTGACCGATACACGCGTGCGTCAAAACCGAAACAAAAATGAACCCCAGGTACCCATCTTCCCCATAATTTTTTTCCTACATACGCGATCGAATTTCAATCTAGTTGTTTAGATTCAACCATAACATGAACATATTCTAATATATTTAAATAGTTTTATTCGAACCACCCTATTTCTGATATAAATTTATCCGAAACTTTTCGAAAAACCACTATTTTAGATATATGTGAATTGACAGTTTTTGAAACCAACATGCTGTTTTGGAAGGCAATTTTCTTTCAATTGAACTCACTTAAATATGATCTTCTTTTTCTGATAGCTAGTCAATATAACCAAGGTCGCAATGACCTAATATTTATATACTCTGGATTATTAATTCTGTGCAAAATTTAGATGAAAAATTGTAAAAAAATAGTTTTTCAAGAACTTAGAAATTGCGATACGGAGTGCATCCCGATAAATTGGACCACCACATGACGTGCCAGTTCCACTGAAAGGAGCGTATGGTATATACTGATGTGCAGGCTTTCGTGAAAGTTGATTTGGACGTGTGTGCGCGTCGAAATTAACCCGTATCCGTGAAAAGATTCTCGTATCAACGTTTTACATAATTTCCCATTAGTTGGTGCACGCTCGTCAGAATGCGACAAAATTTACGCCATTGGATTCGTGGTATCACGTTGGTCCTTTGACCCAAGTTTTATGCGATTCCAAGATAGTTGACCGAGCCGACTATCTGCGGGCCCTACGGTTGTTTTGACGACAAAAATTGTGATCGGCTCACCAGAATCCTAAACTGGATATACCGTTGAGTTTATATCGTCGTTTATGATTTGTTTGACCTATAATATGTCCTATTTAGAGACTTTTACTCCTGACACGTATTTTGGTGCAAGGTGGGCCGCCCTATATAGACATTGCTTTGACCCGAAATTATATTTTTTGCCCCTGTGTCCAAATTGGACGAAAGGGTAGTTTTTTTTTACTATATTGCTGATTTTGGAGACATTGGTGATGTTTATTTCAGCATCCAGAGACGTTTGTTCGGAGCCTGTAGTTTCTGATCTCTTGTGCTTAACGTCAGGACGCGTATATTTCACAGCTTGCTTGCTAGGCACGTATATTTTGCCATTGTGATGTTTATTTACATTCATTATTAGCATGTATATTTTTTGTTGTTCATTTAGTTATTTTATTTTGCTATATAAAACTGCGCATCCAAGAATAACTTGGGTGCAATGACGTTTGTGTCACCTTTTGTCACTTATTTAATATTTTGCGTGATAACCTGGTGTTACGAGACCATCCCATGATGTTGAGGAATTCTTATGTTTTATTGGCCGTGACACATTTGTTACATGAGTGTGAGTCTCATGTAGGACATGGACTTGCATGATAGGCTGTCCACCTGTACGTATGTGACGTGTGACGGATAGAAAATAACTGCTGATAGAAATTCATGCTAGGAGATTTGGCAGTTATTAGAGGTATCACTATGGCATGGATATGACATGGATACAACATGGGGTGGGAGAACTACAAGTAGGCATATGGGATCATTTACACTTTTTCTTTTGTAACCCGTACGCTCCGTCCGAGATGCGTGGTCAGATGACCTTTATATTATATTATTTACAGGCAGCCTCTGACGATCAAAAGACGTTACGCTTTTTAGGCTACTGATTCTCCGAGAGAGTCACGCCAATCCCATTTTTAGCCAGATAGCCCATACGTTGGAAAGTTATTCTCAAAAGTGCATTTCACGTAGACGGTTAGGTGACCCTTTGGATATTATTTTTCGTATATTATGGGATAAAATTTTTGTATCTTGTTACGTCCCTCTGAGGACCTGGTCCACTTCCAGTTATAGACGAGCATGATTATCCGCAGGAGTATGGACACGGGCCTGACACATCATTCTCTGTTGAGGAGGTCTTACCTTCTGAGTACCAGTGATTACTTCATTGCTGATGGATCCTTAGCTGTTGTTTCTTTATGTACATTTATTTCATATTGGGATTTTGATCTCCTCTATTATTTTAGTTTTTGATATAGTCGATGTGTAGTGGATTTGTCTCCACCCGACTATTATTCTTTTCATACTTCGTACTTGAGACATTTAGATATTTATTTAGATATTTCTTTACTTGTGCTTGTGGATGAGATATAGATGCATGTGACTTGTGTTGACAATACATGAACCACTAGTGAATTAATATTAATATTACAGAGTACGTATGTGTTATAATTTTCCAACATATTAGAGTTGTCATATACATATGGCTGACATGCTACGTATTTTTAGTCCTACGTATTTTGGGACTGAGACATGACATCTTTCGAGAGATTGTAGAGTTGACATATAATTATGGCATAGAACCTGCTAAGATCGTGTTGTTTAAGTGTGAATAGTTTGATTCGATTCAAGATCAAGGTTGGAAAATTGACAAGCATGGTCTTGTGGATATAAACTACAAGCGTAGTTATCAAAACTATAAACTATTTGTCCTATCAAGTCAGGCTCAGCTCGTGTATTTCACAACTTACCCTAGACGAAAAATAATAAGGTTGGACTGTTGGCAGTATGCAAGACTATAAACTCCCTGATTTTTCAGGATTTTTTAAAAAAAATTAAATTTTACAATTTTTTGGAATTTTTTACAATTTTTAACTAATTAAAATCAAGGCAGTTTGGATTTAAAATTTTTTTAAATAATGTTAATCAATATTAAAATATTATAAAAATAATATTTTTAGATGTAAAATAAAATATTAGACATAGGATAATTTTTCTGGAATTTATTGGACCTCGGAAACATTTTTAAAGACCGAAAAACTAAGTTTTATTAAACCCAAAATTAAACCCAAATAAACCCGATTTATTTGTGAACCAAACTGAACCGAACCATGCTAAACCGGAGCCTAAACCAACACTAACCCTAGTGGGTCGGGTCGGATCTAAACCCGACCCGAAACCCGAAACCCGAAACCCAAACCCGCACCCTTTGCTTGTTGGATCGGGTCGGATCCCATCCTCCGCTCGACCCGACCTGGATCCGCTAACCCGGAAACTCTGTAACCCTAACCCCTGATTTCCCCGACCTTTCCCCTCCCCGGCAGCCGTTTCCGTCGCCGTGGCCCTCTGGTTTCCCCGCGACCGCTTCCCAGCGCCGCTCCGGCTCCCCCGCAACCGCCGCCGCCGTCTCTTCCCTCCCCGCCGAGTCGCCTTCCCCAATGGCCCCTCATCCCTATAAGATCCCCTCCTCCGGCCGCTCCCATCTACCACAGACACCGTCTCTGCCTCCCTTCTCTGCTCTAGACAGCGCCACCATCGTCCTCGGCCAGCCGCTACTGTCTTCTCCCCCATTACCCTCAGTCTTGAGCCCGGGCGAGCCGTCCCCGGCCGACCTAGCCGGAAGCAGTAGCGGCCCGCCACCAGAGCCGTAGTAGCCCCGGCCAGCTCCATCTCCGCCGAGGACTGTCCGCGGCCCGCCACCAGAAAGTCGCTGTTAGCGACTGTCCGCGACCCTTAACGACTAAAAAAAATATTATGGAAGCAGATGTCGCCAGATGTCGTAAAACGTCGCTATTATTTTATTATAGCGATATTTAGCGACGTTATCTTACATACGTTGATAAATATAATAAAATCTGTGATGTTTAGCGACGTTATATTCCATACGTTATTAAATATTTTCATATAGGTTTACAGACCGATTTTGTTTTCCCCCTTCCACAAATTTCTAATCCTGATTTGCCCCCTCCTTCCCCGCACGACTCCTCTGGCACCGACCTTTCTCCCCCCTCGACCCCTCCGGCTCCGACAGTGCTCCCTCCCGCTATCCCCTCCCGCTCCGACGGTAAATCCAACCCCCCTCTCTCTCTCTCTCCGCGACCCCCTCCGGTGCCGACTATCTGAGGGTTAGGATTTTGACCATGATCCCCCTGTGACCTATCCGACCTCGACCCACCTCGGTCAGGTAACCCTAACCCCCTCTTAACGATATGACATAGACACACTAATATAGACACAATAACATGACACACATACACGCTGACACAGACATGGACACGCTGTGTAAAATATATATATATGTTACACGACGCACGCTGATACGACACACATGTTATGTATATATATATATATATATATATATATATATATATATATATATATATATATATATATATATATATATATATATATATATGTGTGTGTGTGTATGTGTGTGTGTGTGTGTGTGTGTGTGTGTGTGTGTGTGTGCCCAAGGCAAGCCTTGATTTTATATATATGTGCATAACATGTTTGTTAAAAAAATCTCTTACATAGATTTTTGAGTTGGAAACTCTTGTACTTATTGTATTTGGGTATGGGTATTACTTTTTGTGTGTGTGTGTGTGTCAAGTGTCAAGTATTCTCTTTATAGTTTATAATTAAGCTTAATACACCAACTTTAATACTCCAACACAGAACTACTTATATTAATATAAATTTGGGTATGTGTTTTAGTCAAGATATTGTGTTTGGTTATGGGTAGTACCTTGTGTGTGTGTGTCAAGTGTATGAGAGTGTCCAAGTGAGAGGTGTGTATGTGTATATGTTTAAGTGAGGGATGAGTGAGCTAGTGAGGATTAATAATCTATATAGATAGATACATATATAAGGGAATAAAAATATACAGTTATAGAAGTAGGTATAAATATGTGTTGAGTGACAAGAGTGAGTGGCCTAGAGTGTATATTGGTACCAAGATATCAAGTATCATGTATAGTTAGTGTCATTAGTATTTGAACTGTATCCTAGTGTCAAGATACAAGAGAGTATCAATGCGATATTGTGTACCATGGTATAGAAATATACAGTTATAGAAGTAGGTATAAATGATATATCTATTTAATGAACATAGTTGTTACTTTGATGTCTACTCATAAATCATGATATGGATACTCACGCATCATAACTCGAATACTCACGCATCAATCAGAGTTATTACTTTGATGAACATGTGTATCTATCTTTGCATCCATTTGGATAATATACTTAATGATGTATATTCATATTTAAAGAATTATCTAGAAATGTATTTGAATTACTACTTGCATCATCGTTCGTGGATGTACAACCATCATCCTAATAACATGAGCGGTGTGCGAGATAAATTCATACAGGGGGTGGAACAGTTCCTGCAGTTTGCTAAGGCGTTCCCTCAGTACATGGATGACACCAAAATTAAGTATCCGTGAGTGAGATATCGCAACTTGAAATATCATTCAGAAGTGGATGTGGCATATCATTTATACTTGAGGGATTTTACGCCTAATTACTATCAATGGACCTCACAAGGAGAACTTGTGTCTTTAGCATCGGAGACGGAGCCTTATGTGGAGTCGTATATGGATGTCTATGACCACGCTGATTATGAAGACCGGTGTGTGAACATGGTTTTTGACGCTAGCAGACCTAGTTTCATTCCGGATAATCATGATACAGCTGAGGAGGCACCAAATATCGATGCTGTAAAGTTTATGGAGTTACTAGAGAATGCAAGGACTCTATTATATCCTGGTTGTGAGGATCAATCACCGTTGGAGGTCGTTACAAGACTGTTGAGCATCAAGTCCGATTTTAATATATTGTAAGAATGCTACAACAGACTGATGGAGTTGATTATAGAGATCTTGCCAGAGGGTGCTAAGTTACCTAAAGAATTCTACCGATCTAAGAGGATTATGAGATCGCTCTGGATGGGATACGAGAAAATTGATACGTACCCGATATACATATATTATACATGTATACCTTGCTTATTATTTAATTGCTTACATCTTGCTTTATGCCATTCATGCATTGTTTATGTTATTTTGTAAATTTCTCTTAGTTGTATGCTTTGGACCGTTGGTCCATTGGTTTTCTTGGTAGGTGGCTGTGATAAACCCGGGTGAGAGGCATGGATTATGATTCAATGGCCTACAATCAATCCCTTGGCTATATAAGCAATCCTATTATATTTTCTTTATTTTTTTTTCCTTTAATTTCTCTTTCCTTCTTCGTTTCTTCCCCAGCAGAGAGTAGCAGCCGAGCTTGGCCTTGGCCGTGGATAACCATGGTAGTATTAGGCTAGAACTTGACCATAGGCAAGTATATCTTGCCAACCGAAGGAACAACCATGGATCTTGTTTTGATTCTTAGTATAATTTGTTTAATCACTTGATAGGTTTTATTTGGTTAATACTTAGAACTTGTCTTCAAGATGATTTTGATTTTCTTATATTGTTGCACATGAAGCCCGAGAACAACAAGTCAGAGAATGCAAAGTTGGCCTGAGAATATATACAAAAAGTACGCAGGAAATCCTTGTCACATAAGAGAAGTTCCAGTGAGCGCACTTTTGTGTGTTTAACAAATTCATTAAAAAATACGCCAAGATATATTAAGTAATCTAGGCGCACTTCTCTACTCCTATATACATTTTATACTAAGGTAATTCCTTCAAAAGTATGCCAAATCCCATTTGGCGCACTTTTGAATGGATCTGTAAGTCATCAAGAATGTGCGCCTCTGCTTAAAAGCCAAGTTGGCTCACTTTGCAGATATTGCAGAGTTGGCACACTTGGGTAAAATTTCTTTACTGGTGCACTTTGTCCCTTTTGGAGAATGGTACACTATATTGTGTGGCACACTATGTGGCATCCTCTAGAGATGGCACACCTGGTAGCCTTTCGTATTACTTAATGACTAAGCAATAACTTCTGACCATTCTCGAGAATTGTGTTCTCGACTGCAGTGTTGTCTCAACTATTGTGCCATGCTTCGAGACTTGTGTTTTGTCTTTTAGTAGTCCTTCTAAGACCCGTTTGTGCGTCAAATCTGTCTTTAGCCATTTGTATGCCCAGACCCATTTGTGCGCGGATGTTACTTCTTGCCTGATTTATACGCCAACCCTGAATTGTTAATTTATGTGCCTGCATGTCAATATTCTCTTTAGCATGCTTAACTCTTAAAGATTATCTAGTTCTCTTTTATCCTGTTATTTTAGTTAATCTTGGTTATTTTCTGAACCTGACATTCTTGATATTGATCTTGATTTTCTGACATGATCTAGTGATTGTACATTATAAACGAACTCCTGAATCTTGACATAAAACTGATACTGTACCGATAATCCTGATCATGTATTGATAATTACTCCTGATCTTGATACTCCTGATAGTGGCTCGACGTAGCGCACTCCTGACTTGAGAATTCCTGTAACGGTTCTAATTCAAGGCTATTAGTAGGACCTATATTGCATGACTTGTATTCCCATGGTTGATTTTGATTGTACTTGTCAAGTTACTTTCCTGTCTTGTATCATGTTTAAGACAGATTCCTGAGCACCATGGTCGAAAATCCTTGATTATTGTCCAGGCTAATAACTAGAATGACAATCTAGAAAGTATATTGAGAGATTTCCTAGCTACATACAATCTCGGTATCCCAGCAACACCTGATGGATTTGGAGCTCTCAGTCATGAGGGGCACACTTCTAGCACACCGTCGAGTGTTGCACTTCTAGAAAAGATAAGGAATGATTATGCCTGATAAATCTATACTATGTACCTGTTCGTCTAGATAACCCGGATAGTCTGCAGGGCATCTGGCTGTATGGAATATCAAACTGTATGTGTTAGTAACTAGGATAGTGATAACCCTAATTAGCTTAATGATAGCAAGTCGTAGGTCATGATTGGCCGTGATTGCTTGATTTTTAGTATAGTCTAGTCCCGTTCTGATTTATTTTCAACAAGTTATCCTGAGAACAGTAATTAAATCTTGACTCCAGATATCCCTGTTTAATACTCTAGAGCATGTTTAACTATTATTTTTACTTGCTGTACTTATTTAACTGTTCCTTATGCTATTTCTTACTAGATTGTTTGTATGCTAGTTTTAGTTCATAAGTTTGGCTTCCTTGTTGTACTTACTATTTTGTGGTCTGACCCCACTGGTTTTGTATGGCCAGATTTCAAAGCAGGACTGCAGGATCTCCTATACTTCCCGCCTCAAGATGGTGAATATGAGGAACACCCGAGGACATGAGTGGGTTTTTTTCATTCTCACCCACTTGATCTTGTACATTATTCTTTTGAAGCATTTAGCCACAGAGCACGTGTTTAGCTTATGTTTTGGGACTTGACATTCTAGCCTGCGAGCCTATATATAAAGAATATTCTAAACTATAGCTTGAGCTGATCATGTAACATTGTACTCTTGCTAGTTCTTTATTTTGGTACTAGCTTTATGATCATCTGGGTATGTATAGTTTGGGATGCCTTACTATTATATATTTGGTGATCATACATCTTGTAACTTATTGCTTGCTTGAGATTGAAACACCTAGGATCCTTGACCCAGGAATGATTGTTGGATTGTAGAGTAAAATCCTCACATGTCTAGACATCCGTGATCGGATCTTGGGGTATTGAGTACTCTGGTATACGTAGTTGACTTTTTTCGCCTCTGATCTCCAATATTCTGGTTCTGTGGCGTGACAGTAATTACTTTTTCTGTATGCACTTGCACAATAAATAACTTACTATCGCTTCTTTGGTATTTAGGTCGATCGTTTAATAACCACCGAGACTGAATCTATTAGAATTCTAGACAAGGGAACACTTACTGCCTTTAAAATATGGCCAAGTTAATATGTGAATGGGTTTAGGTTCAAGTCAACAAATGCTTCGATCAGAGACAACTTCCTAGATCTTGATTCCACAAAAAACTGTTGTTTGTGTATCAAATCTTCGAACTACAAAGACGTCGATCCAGGCAATAATTTCTTTGGCATCTTACGAGAGATTATAGAGTTGAAATATAATTATGGCACAGAACCTGTTAAGATCGTGTTATTCAAGTATGAATGATTCGATCTGATTCAATATCAAGGTTAGAAAATTAACAAGCATGGTCTTGTAGATATAAACTACTAGCGTAGATATCAAGGCTACGAACCATTTGTCCTATCAAGTCAGGATCAGCTCGTATATTTCACAACTTATCCTAGATGAGGAACAGCGAGGTCGGACTGGTGGGCAGTATGCAAGACTAAACCTAGAAATACCTTTGACGTTGACGAAATAGTTTATCAGGAGGACGAGCTACCTCTTGTAACAAATATTATAGATTTGGACTCAACAAAAGTTACTTATTACACGCCTAATAATGTATAAGAGATAGAATTATTCGAAGAGGAAGACGAAGGAGAAGTAGATGAAAGTGAAGATGAGGAGGAAGAGGAGGATGAGGAAGTCGAACAAGATAAATTTTCTGAAGATGATTAAAAATAAAATAAATCTATTTAGACTTGTGACATGTATTATATTTTGACTATAGAATATACTATCCATTTAGACTTGTGACACTACTAGGTATTTACTGTGAAATTCTATTAATACTGTGAGATATGTATAATATTTTGACTGTAGAATGTACTATATATCTGTTTATTTGTTCTATCATCATATGTTGTTATCAGGTATGACAGGATGACGTAAAGTATTCGACAGGTCCCAAGGTAGACGGAGTGCTCCTCCGATACTGCCTACTGCTGGTTCTGGATCATCGTCGCCAAGTACTCCAGTATATCGACCAGCCACATCTCTGATTGCAACGACGTTACGTGGCAGCACTCCTGGGACGAGTAGTTCCAGGCTTGAGACTACTCCCTCGTCCAATGTTTCTCCTGCTGACGGAACCATGTAGACAGATGAGCAGATGGCGGAGGTTGAGATAACACCGTCTCGTATCAGTGAGATCCTCTATGCGCACCTTCGGATGAAACGAGAACAGAGATTTGGGCCGACGATACAAAGTAATCAATTAGTTGGTTTATTATCATATATATCGTATATTTTTTATTCATCATATATTTACTTTTTCATGAATATAATTATCTCTGTATAGATATCGTCCCTTGTCGGTACAGAGATGCCTGGGCCACTTTTTGAGGTACAACTATGGTGGCCCTTGGATCAACTACTCTGATGCTCCAGATGAGAGAAAGGCATTCTGGTTTGTGTACTTCAAGGTAAAAGTATATTTGGTTTTAATATCAATCATCTAAGTTATGCATATTTTATAACTTACTAAATTACTTCTTGTAGCAAACGTATTTTTATCCACCGCATTGGGCTGAGTTAATCGAACAGATGTTTCCTGCCGTCACCGCCAAGCTGATCCATGATGCTATCGATGACTAGAAGGGTCATGATCGCGAAGGAAAACCAATCCAAGGTTGGATCATGCCTAAGCAGCGGACTGCAATGAGGGCTAGATTCGACGATCCAAGGTACAAGAAAAAGTCTGAGAAGGCTAAGGTGTCTAGAAAGAAGGCAGCAAAGTGGTGTGGTAGCTCGATTCTGATGACGAAATATTTTTGTTGTTTGGTATATTTTTTTGTTTCAAATATATTATTTCAATGCAAGTAAGATAAAATGGTAGTAGGCTAAAATATTTAATTTTAGTACTAAATAATATATTTTTAATAGGTACAGAGGGGTGAGGACGCCAACATGGTGACCGTCTTCCTGCCCACCCATCGGAAGGGCGAAAACCTCATTGATAAGAGGGACTCGCAGACCTATGTAAGTATTACTTTACTTTGTGTTAATTTTAATATAACTTAGGAAATATGCAAATAAATATCCATGTAGTTAGTAATAAGTACCTTAGACATTAGCAATTATCGAGTATCCATGCTTTTCTAGGCGAGTATCTAAGGCTCCGTGAGTGGGCGACTGCGAGTGCACCTACAGCGGGATAGGCTGGTACTTCCTCGCAACGCTCTCCAGCTCCATCAGTTGACGAGCTATAGGTGACCGCCGCTGGTGGTATCCAGAGGGGTACGTACTATGATACAGGATACTATAACGCCCTTATTGCGACGTAGTCCTCTAGGGCCTCCTCTGCAAGTGCACATTTCCCACAATCCTCGCAGGCGTCTACCCGAGTCCAGGAGACAATTGATCATCATATTGCGTCTCTCTGTGATGAGTTATTGCGAAGGATGGAGGAGCAACCACTGTCTCAACCGCAAACGAATGATGTGACTCTCATCGCACGATTTGATACGCTCGAGTGCATCATCATGGAGCTCAGGGATATGACCGAGAGAATGGAGCGTGGCGTTATTGATCTTAGATCATCGACAGAGCGTAGCTTGACGGAGCTGTAGGCATCATAGTGGTCCAAGGGCGAGAGGCTGACGATAATGCAGGATTCAATGGCTGCTAGCAGTACGGGGCTGTTATCTACCATGGATTCATATAAAAATTGACTAGCAGCGTTGGAGCAAATACATCCTCCTGGTGCGCATTTCTCGACACCGACTCCACCGACGTCACTGCCTTCTTCATCGACATCGGTATCGATTTTACGGGAGCCGTATGAGTTATTCTTATCCCTGATGCGCACCGGTGCTCATCCTCTTCTAATTCTACAGTAGTCCTAG
Organism: Iris macrosiphon; assembly: GCA_036927795.1. Taxonomy (NCBI): domain Eukaryota; kingdom Viridiplantae; phylum Streptophyta; class Magnoliopsida; order Asparagales; family Iridaceae; genus Iris; species Iris macrosiphon. The sequence goes on along the minus strand of JAYESA010000005.1, from coordinate 221,298,546 downwards.
TTAGGACAGTTCACTGGTTGTTTGTGTTTTGGCCCATGATATTAGGTCATTTATGAATATTATACATTTATTGAGGCTTCCAGACTTTATTTCTTGCACTTAGTTGTGTGGATATTTATTGCATTCTTTACAATGAGATTTTCTTGAGACTCGGTTTATAATCCCAACGTATCATTTTTTTCAAATTTACTTTATTATTTATATTAAATGTATGTAAATTTACCGGTGTTGAGTGTTCCACCGAAGGGATCGACGAGCCAAGAAAATTCAACGGAGTGTTGTTCCGGGTCTTGTCCATATTTATGAACTGTGATATTGCAAGGATATATGACAAATTATATGACAAGCTGCAAGCATACATTTATTTTCGATTTATTTTAATTTTTTTTTGCAATTTAGCGACGTTTAGCGACGTCGCTAAATACGTCGCTAAATGGCTAACATGGCAATATTTACCAGCTCAACAAAATGTCGCTAAATGTGTTGCAAAACATTGCTAAATAGAAAAATTTAACGACGTTTAGCGACAAATGACACGTCGCTGATTTAGCGACAGAACGACGCTAAACGTCGCTATTATGAAAGAAATTAGCAACACCTAAATGTTGCTAGTAAACGTCTCTATAGCTAAAATGCGACTTCACTGAAACATCGATAATTAAGTCGTTAAAACTTTTTAGCGACATTTTATGTCATTTTGTGACGTTTCCAGACGTCACTAATTTTACTTATTCTAGTAGTGTTATTTTGAAAAATAATTTTAAAATAAAAAAATAGTTTTTGTGAAATACTTTTATATAAGTAAATACAATAAAAGAATTTATTTCTTAATTAGCTAAGTAAATAACTAAAATAAATATCCAACAAGTAAATAAATAAGATAATAAAATAAATAAAATTAGTAAAATTTTAAATTAGAATTATAGGGTTTACATTGTACCCAACTTATAAGAATTTCGTCATCAAAATTAAAAATAACGCATGATTTTATAATAAAAGAAGGCAATATGGTAGAGAAAGATCAAGTATGAATTATCGTACCTCGAATTCAGGAAGAAAAAAATATAAATCATGCATTAAATTCTAAGAGTCAGTCTGGTTTGCTTAAGTAAGGTAACATGGAACGAATAAATTTTAGTATAATGAGGACTTGTACATGGAATCGAGGATGCAAAGAATTTAATAAAGAAGATGAGTAACCCAAGAGAACGAGGTGTTGATAGGAAAGAGAACACTACTACTGCTACTCGTGTCATCTACCCGTTTCGTGGGTATGCAATCTAGTTAAAATATTAATCTATCATTAGAATTGCTAAACCACCATATATATGCAATTCTATATCGATCTATACTCCTAAAATTTTGTGTCATAATGGGGTATCCATATGTCAAACTTCTATCAAGTACGAGTGTTCATATTTTCGAAATAAGAAAAGATGGAAGACAATAATAAGAAGTTTAAGAAAGATACGATCGAATACAAATACGAGTTTAAAGGCGATGAAAGAATTCGAAAGAGAGTTGTAAAAATAGTGGTGAATTGAGATCCTATTTTCATTTATTACTATTCGCATGCTCTTATCAGTGCAGTTACATAACCGATACCATATGCTTAGAACTGTCTAGAGGGCAAGTATATTTGTCTAATAAGCTAAGTCAACTATACCTCAATCTACGTAAATAGTCATATGAAGAATGAACCAAGTGCACGAAGGTTGATCAGACCATAATACAATAATTCTAATTAGACAAATTTATTAGTGTGGGCCCCAAATAACACATATGTCCTGAACAAGCTCGATAAAAGAATAATCTTGCAAACCTAGGCTAGAATAGCAGCATAAGTCAAGATAGTTCAAAAATATAAGTACGTGTGATTATGATAAAATTATAAAATAGTTCAAGTTTATCAAGAATCTATGGATCGTCTAGTGTTTGTGCCTCAACAGTTGCCATACTAACTTCTTGTCTAAGTATCTGGTCGACCAAATGGAGAATGGACCTCTAAAACTCTACAGTCTAGATAAATACTATCTTCTTACACTAGTGTCATTCAATCATGTCTTATTAGTGTATTCTAACGACTATAGGATTTTATGTTGTAAGATACGCTACCCAACTTAAAAGAATTTAACTAATAATGTAATTGACCTAAGGGCATATATACCGAGTACAAGTAACCTTCCAAACATCTATCAAGCACAAAAGAAAGGATAAGATAGACGTTGTGAAAGAATCAAGCATGATGCATTTTAAGCAATCAAATGAGAATTCAAAACAAAAACAAGCATGATGCATTTTATACCAACTTTGACTGATACGAGTTGATTGCTTCGTGCACACAAGTCCAAATCAACTTTCGCAAAAGAAGTCCTCGTGGCGACTATTATTGTCGCATTTCAGGAAGTCGGGCGGTGGTACCACGATCGTCCGACGACGATACCATGACCGTCCGGTGGTGGTTAGGAGGCGGGGACGGCGTTGGGGTGGAGAAGGTAGTTAGTGTTACGACCCGCACCCTATATAGGGGCACGAGTATGTGGGTACGTCCAGCCTACGCCGCAGCATCGGCGGTAAAACACTGTCTAGGTCATAATACTATCTAATCAATCTCACACGAGTATCCAACTCTATAAGGAGACACAGATATCACAATATAATATGGAAATACTCAATCACATAACTAAAGCACGATAAGATATCGAAGAAAATAAATAATCAAAATCCAACACAAGTCTAAACAAAATAGTCTAACTCAAACAATAACATCCAAGTCTCAAAGTATGCCGGAAACAAATTTGGTACCAATAATCTGCTAAAAGAAACTAACTGAATAACTAGTGATCCCGGCTAGACCTCCCAGAAATCACACCTATGCTACAAGGTCCAAGGCTGCAGCTACTCTCCCTGTGGTCCATAATATGTCGGACACCAGTCCTCTAAGTCGCAGTCTGGAAAAATATTTTCAGTCAGGATGGAGCGAAGTACAACCCGATAACAGTTCTAATTAATTGACAAGGACTATAAAATAATAAATAGATGATGTTATATACTGAGAGAGAACAATAAATAGATACGATGGCAATAGTAAAGAGAATATGCAATATAGGCAATATGGTACAGTTAGTGCATATATGAAATAAAGAGAAAAAACTACAATATCATATACGGGGTAATGTAGTATATGAACTGAAATGGAGAACTGTAACTATTCTTTGTGTTTGAAATAGTAATTTCGAAATGTGATCAGCTTGGGAACTTGTATGATAGCTACATGGCCTAGCTAATCATACGTGAGGTGCATGATTAACACTAACAATATCTACACTTGTACGATAGGGATTTGATCACATCTCTCACTAGCAATTTTCCCGCCCCCAACTAGTACTGTGGATCCAACCATGACACGTCACGATACACGATCAATGTCCAATATATCATGTACAATGTCTAATATTAATGTCGTGTATAATGTCAATACGATAACCAATATAACATCTCATGACTGCAGATCCAATCTATATACTAATCCGTGTAACATTGTGTCAAGAATCAGATGTAACATTTCTAAATACTAAAATTATAGAAATTATCAAATAACGGAAATTATCAGAGAATGTACTCGCCTGGGATCCTTAGCTGGCAATACCAATGTCCTGCTCCTGAAGTCTCGTAGAATAATCCAATGGTCCTATATACTTATAATATAATACAATACAACATCAGCCATTACACTAGCACATACACAACCATAATTATACTGAACTCAGAGGGTACGCTAGGGGTGATCCTAGTCATCTAACATGGTCAAGCGTGCGTCTCTAGCTACACGGGTGTCAAGTCTGCGATTTTTGCACAAAATTAGACAGTCAAACTAACCCAGGTCTCGCCAGTATGTCAGTGTACACAAGGCAAACAGATCACTAATACTCAGGGTCGCATGGTCATGTAACTACGGGATATCCACAGTTAACACCTATGGTCATACAATATATATATATATATATATATATATATATATATATATATATATTACAGTCAAATGTAGACACGGGATACCTACTACTAACATTTATGGCCACACCGCATAAATACATATATAGTCATAACTGGTATTTGCATTAAATTCCCTCACAGTATATATACACATACTAAATATATACCTATATATACTAAATTGAATACTATACACATACTATATATATATATATATATATATATATATATATATATATATATATATATATATATATATATATATATATATATATATATATATATATATATATATATATACCAAATTAAATAATATACGCATACACGTACGTATACGTATACGAGTTGGGTTTATTTGCAGGGTCTCTTGAAATCAATATCTAATGAGTTGTCATAACACGACACGCTAACATCCTATCATCATTAACGTACATATACACAAACAAATCACAAGAGAAATACTCCTCACCTTGTCCTCGGCGTGCGCGTGCACGAGATCGACGATGACGACGATGAGGTTGATGTTGATGATGATGATGATGATTAAGGTGATGATGATGATGATGATGATGATGATGATTAAGGTGATAATGATGATGATTAAGGTGATAATAATTAGGAGGAGGCAGGGTCGAGGGTGCTGCCGGAGTCAGAGCTCAGGCGACTGCTGCCGGAGTCGTCGAGGAGGGTGAGAGGAAGTCGTCGACGGGATGGAGATGGGTGGTCGGGCGTCTAGTCGAAAGGAGCTACTGCTGGTGCTCAGTTCATGCGGAGGGGGTGACTAGCAGTGGGGATGAGTCGAGGGGGCTCAGCCGAGTTGCACGGCGGTGGTGAAGTCATCGTGCTCGATTGGCAATGGCGGTTCAGGCGAGATATGGCCGTAAAGGTGAGAGGAGGAGGAGAGAGCAGGGAGGAAAGGTGGTTGTGGTGGGGACGCTGCTGTCGAGGGGATCGGGATGAGGAGTCGGCTGTGGGCAGTCGGGTGGTCTGCTGGCTCCGACGGAGGGGTTGCAGTGGGGGAGGTCGGGATGGCCGGGAAGATGGTGGTGGGTCGAGATGGTCGGGTTCAGCGGGGAGGAGTTGGCTCGGTTCAGGCGAGATGGTGGACTAGACAGGTGCGGGTGGTTCAGCGGTTCAGCAGGGAGGAGTTGGCTCCGGCGGGACTGGCTGCTTCGGTAGGCGAAAACACGAATGGAGGAGGAAGATGCATAGGAGATGGGAAGGGGAAGGTCGGCTGAATAATTTTAGGGATAGAAAAAATAAAGGAAAAAAAGTTATATATATATATATATATGTGTGTGTGTGTGTGTGTGTGTGTGTGTGTGTGTGTGTGTGTGTGTGTGTGTGCATAAAACTAGGGTTGGTGTTAAGGTTGACCTAGAAAGGTGGGCTTGGTCAACATCCTCCTTGGGATTGGGCCTTGGCTTGTCATGTAGGTATTGGAGGGCTAGGATTGCATAGTTTCAAAATGGATGGCTAGGATTGCATTGTTTGAAAATGGAGGACCATGGTTCAATATGGGTTAATATTGACCGTTACACACTCCAAAAATTTATGGAGAAAATTCAGATGAAGAAAATTGGGGTTTCTTCATGTGTTGGCCCAATGGGGTGTGGGCACCTCAATGCACTTTTACATAAAAGTGCCCAACAATTAAAAAATTGCACAAGGTGGGATTTTGGATTAATTTAATTAAAATTAATATAATTGGTGTTCTAAAATTAATTAGAAGTACATGGGGCTAAAATTAGGTAGAACACAAGTGTCATGAATATAGTAGACTCATAATAGAATATTATCATAATTTGGGTTGCACAAAATGGGTTGAGATTGTGTCTCCAATTTTGGTTGGAACGCACAAGGATACAAAATTAGATTTATTTGAAATTAAATAATAACGTCTGCGACGAATATTGTACGACTAAAATAAAGCACAACAAGGCATAATTAAGAGTCACACAAGGGTTAGAATGGAAGGCGGGCACGTCTAGGACAAGATTGTTAAATTTGTAGAATGGCAATGGCTAGTATAGCGCTCCAAATATCGAAGCAACGGTAAGGCACAAAAATTAAATAAAATTACGGTAATTAATTAAAACCTCCATAATTAATCCTAAATAATACAAATTAAATTTATAACCCTATATTCTGGTCAAAGGTTCATCTAGTGGGCTTCTAGGTCAAGCCTACCACACATTAATGAACACTATACAATATAATATATATATATATACATATCATGCAATTATTTAAAATAAATACTATCACGCCCCAGTCCCAAAATACCGTGGGACCGGACGCGTGATAATGGCCAGCAGTACGCACCGATGGACCAACCCAATTTAATGGATCCATCAGGGCATACTTAAGCTGTAAAATTAAGTCTACGACAACATGGCACAACTAATCTCATCCACAAAAGATATAAAATATGATCCATAGAATAAATAAGGAATGTAAATAATCAGCTAGTCTCAACAAAGTGCTTCGGAGAACAACCCGATAAATATCTGATACAATGGTTTAACAGACCAGAATATAAATGACTGAAATAATAAATACTGAGCAGGAAACATGAATGCTCAGGAAAAGTCTTCGGCTAACACCTCATCCTCGGATGGCGGTACAGCTCCTGGATCAGCTTCTGCTGCGGTCCCGTATACCTCGGGATAGATCTCGTCCTCGAATCCTAGGGACATAATCCATATCCAAGTCCTCAGGGGACATAGCAAGGTACAGAAAATATACAAGCCAAAATATAAGCAGTGCAGCAAATAATAAGATAAATAGGGTAAGTATGTAACCATCTATGTGAAATACAAGATGAGAGCAACACGAGTACTCAGGCTGAGCCACTACAAGCTCTGTGTCGGGGAGCCGGTAGCGGTAATAACCGGTAGTGGGTCTAGCTCTGCTACGAGAGTCTACAACCACGCAATAATAGAAGATATATATATAAAATAGCCTGTAGCCTGTGTGTCTCTCCCCACCCAATGTAACCACGCATATCATGACCATAACGTCTCATGTCCATGTCAAGCGGGATCATAGCTAATGCAACAAGTCATACAATATCTAAGAATCTAATGTCCATGTCAAGTCCTGTATCCTATACAGAATTACCACGAATATCTCAGAAAGATCCTGTCTTATGAATAGTGTCAAGTGTCCTGGGTCATAGTGTACTTGGTAAGACAAGTACGAGAATATAAAGTGTCACGAAGGTCCATCTCTAGATGACAGTACGCAACACCGCGTACAGTGTTGGCACCCGACTAATAATCGGATGCTAAGTATGTCACACGGTCCTAGGTTAAGCATGCACAGCAATATAATGAAGCAAGGAAAATATATAACAATACTGTAGAGTTTGGCAAGGTACACTTGCCTGGGGTTTGAATACCAACAGTCGTCCCGGCATCAGTGGATCCTGTAGGTACTCCTCCAAAAGCTGTAATAAACATCACCAACAGTCTCAGAAGATGTCAAATAGCTAGTAACATCTGTCCTTAAGTCCAAATTGGACACAAGGGCAAAAATAACATTTCTGGGCCAAAGCGGGGTCCACATGTGGGCCACTTTGCACCGAAAAGTGTGTCAGGGTCAAATATCTCCAAATTTGCCAAACTTAGTGTCAACAAGTCAGGAACGATGATACGAACCCAACAGAACTTCCAGAATTGGATTCCGATGAGCCGATCAGAAAATCGCCCGTCAAGTGGAGCTTGTGGGGCCCACGATACACGATATTGTCAACGTTCTCAGAATCGAACCAAACTTGGGTCACAGGACCAGCGTATTGCTATGAGTCCGATGGCACAAGTTTCGTCTCGATCCGACATGTGTACACAAAGTTATAGCATCTTCCAGAATGGACGGATACGGGGCGTTGTCGACGGATACGCGTTGATTCTGGTGTGCACGCACATCCGAATCGACTTCTGCAAAATCTCACATGTCCGTATCAATGATGCGCACGTTTCGGTAAAGACCGCGTGCGACCAAGTCATCCCGTTTGGCGGGGCGTACTCAGTTCCGGGGTGAAATAGGGTATTATTTTACCTGTTTTTGGATCGCGGTTTGCGATCACCACAGGACGCGATGCACCAAGCGGGTTGCACGAACACCGAGAGGGTTATACAGTCTACGCGTTGCAACTGACAAAATTGAAAATGGAGATACGAGGTAAGAGAAAATGCTACCTGAACAGGGCTCCGTGAATCTGCCTTTCACGTGTCCAAGTGACTCCTTGACACGAGCCGTGTCCTGGCCGTGTCCGCTGTGTCCTGGTTCGAGTCTGCCGTGTCCGGGGTACGGGGACGCTGCTGTGTCCGGGTTGGCCGCGTCCGGGGCTAGGGCGGCGGGCGGTGCTCGGGTGGTGACGAGTGGTGGTGAGGATAATGGAGGCGTCGGGGCTTGGGGAGGCGGTTAATGGAGGAGATCCAAAGCCTAATGGTCTAGGTACTACGCCACTGACATGTCCAGTGGTCGGCATTTCCACTTTGGCCAGCTTCGATGAGGCATCTTCTTCTTCCCCGTAATGCTCTGCTAATATTTCTGGCGGCATTCCTTGCATCCCAAAAATTTCAATTTCTGTTGATTCTCTCTCGGGCTTAGCATTAGGAACCTTAGTAACGGACTCCTTGTGGACCTGGAGGACGTGAATAGCCATACCGCCGGCGGTGGAGAGCTTCTTGTGGCAGACGTAGCACTTGAAGTGCTTGGCCTTCTGGTGCTGGACCAGGATCTTCTCGTCGTCGAACTCCCGATCGCAGTAGTAGCACCACACCTTCGACGCCCTCTTCTTCTTCTTCCCCATGCCCCAAAATCAATTTAGCTAGCAAATTTTAGGGTTTCGATGCAACAGATAATTTAGGGTTAGGGTTTTCAATTTATATTTTCTTTATAGAGAAAACTAGGAACCATATGTATTTATACATGCAAAAATTTGGGCTTGGGTCTGACCTAGGATTTGGGTTGGGTCAACGCTTCTTGGGCTTGGCTTTGGCTCTCATGGGGATGTTGGGCGTTTGGCACGGGTTTAATTCGGTTTAATTCTTCATGGGTTTTTAGGGCTTTAAAACTGATTTCGGAGTCCAATAAATTCGCAGAAAATTATCCTATGTCCGGTTTTCTATTTTACACCATAAAATATTATTTCCATAATATTTTATTATTATTATCATCCATTAAAAATCACTTAATCACAAATTCCTTATTTTCAAATTCCAAAAAATATCGAATAATTGGGAAAATTTAATATTAAAATATTCTGAAAAATTAGGGTGTTTACAATCTATCCAACTTATAAAAATTTCGTCCTCGAAATTAAAATTAAGCCATGGTAGAAGTCAAGGATGGTATAAGATTTGCATTGGTTTAAGATGCAAGGCTAGGTTTAACGGAGTGGGCGATGTTGCACGTTGCATAATCCGAAATCATGGGAGAAATTCATATGAGCGACAAATCGGTTTCTTCCTACGTCATGTCAATGATGTGGACACCTAAATGCTCTTTTGCATAAAAATGCTCGACCATTGAAATGTTGCACAAAGATGGAAATGGAAGATGGCATATCTAGGACAAGGATGTAGAATTTGTAGGAAGGCAGTGACTAGGGAAGTGCTCAATTATCGAAGCAATGGTAAGGGGCGCCAAGGGATACCATGTTGTAAAACTAAATGAAAAATATCGTGTTCTATTTCTAAGTGGATTCGAGCTAGCCTCAGTCTCATTATCTAAGCCGAGTAGGTCTAATTCTTAGGTGAGGGGGTTTCACAATCCAGCCAACGTAGAACAATCTCATCCTCAGAATTAAAATAAGGCATAATTTGTTAATCTTTCATGTCCATAAGGCAAGTCAATCGTGATTTCCTTGCGATAATTAAAATCCTAATCATATCCATCGTAATCACTTCAGGGTTAAGATGACCACTGATCCAATCAAAATTCGACCTATGGTTATCTTTTCTCACTTTCTCAAATTACCCACAGGCAAATTTTAAATTAAAACCATATAACATCTTCAAGATTTATATACGCATATAAATTTTACCTCACAATCTCTAACTATCATAATCTCCTCTAGAATTAATTCAAGTCCAATATTATTCCCATTTTCACTTATAAATTTTAGTCGGGTTGCTTCAACTTTTTTTTTTCATTCACATCCTCAATATTTCAAATAGGTAGTCCAACCATCAAATTTTAATTCTTAATTTAAATCATCAAATTGAAAATAATTTAAATGCAGTCCACCAATGTTCAAGTCTGAAATTCTATATTTATCCCCTAAATTTAAATTTGATGATTCTACCTTCATTGTTCAAAAAATTTAAATCATGTACTTAACGTATAAATATTGGGTCCTTAATATCAATTCATTAATCCTCATCATCTTAGTCATTCTTCTAAATTTCTCAAAATTACAATGGCTTGAACCTCTCCCAATCTAATCTTACTCGATCACAATCTAAAAATTCTCCTCGAGTTGATAATGCACTGCTACCCAACTTAGAATTTACCCATCTATCACATAAGGCTATATACCTTAAGAAAATATTCCTTAATTTGTTTACTCATGTCATTCAATCCTCGAAACTTCAACGTCGATCATATCACATATGATATGTCCTTAATTACGAAAGAATAATCCTCAAGTATGTGATCGGCCTATGGGGTATATCTAGTACTCTCTGTGTATCAAACTTTATACCCAGCACGAGGTTTTATCTTTCCAAAATAAGGGAAGACGAAGATCAATAATAAAGAGTTCAAGGGAGAGGTAATAGAATAGAAGTATCGGGATCAAGGCATTTAAAGAATTCAAATGGGAATTATCAAAGCAGTTGTGGATTGAAATCCTATTTTGGGTAATGCCTATTCACATGCTCGCATTGGTACAGTTATGTAATGGATACGATATGCTCAGACATAACTAGAGGGCAAGTACATTCGTCTACTAATCACTATATATCTCAATCCACGTAAAGTAGTATTTCGATGGGCGAATCAAGCGCACTATGGTTGATCAGACCGTACTACACTGATTCTGAAATATATTATTGTGGGCCTCCCCAATAATACATATGTCATGAACAAGCTCGATAAAGAATAAGCTTGCAAAAATAGGCTATAAAATAGCAGCATAATTCAAGATAGTACAGCAATTATAAGTACGCTAGATGATGATGAAAGAAGTCGCAACATATTTTAAGTCCGCAAGAAGTTAAGACTATACAATCTCTACAGTTGTCATACAGCCTCCTTGTCTAAATCACTAGTCGACCAAATAGGGGTAAGGACCTCTAAATTCTATTGTCTGAATAACCACTGTCATCTTTGGCTAGCATGCGATTAATGCCATTCAGTTACACTGCCTCGATGGGTCAAGTGGACTATGTGGTACTAGTCTCAAGGGGAAGGGAATATAACTTGCATCGAGTTGGGGGTACAAACTACGTGATTTAACACTAAAGGGTAATCATCGGGTCACAATCTACGAGATTAACTCAAACTTATCGAACTCTAACTACCAAGCACAAATTTTCAAATTCAAGACTACAGCTATGCTCCTAGCAACTATGGGTCCTTAGGAAGGAATGAAATACCTGGCCTACTATCAGGAGTGTCAGGTGGCACGAATTGAAAGACGAAGAAAAGAAGAACATATTTTAGTCGTTGCGCATTAGCGAACGTTAAGGTCGCAGATGAACAACATATGAAATTACAATATGGGGCTCTAGATAATATCATGGTTTCCTAAGGTGAAGGTGTCGAGCAATTCTCCGTGTTTGAGGTATGATCTCATAGGGAATGTCATACTCGTTGCCCTGGGCTTCCTGAGGTACTGTCTGCTAATATCACGACAAGAACATATATCTTAACACTATCGCACTATGCACATTAGGTTCAGTCCTAACATTCGATCTCGGATTTCTATTGGTTCCTCAAGACTGGGGTCAAACACTAGGGTCAACATTATGGTAAAACTCCTACCTAACTCTAGTAGTGTCTATACTACTCTCAAGTCTTCATAATACATCAGGGGGTAATGGTAAACCACTTATAGAGATAAGGAATTCTAGGGTTCCATAGATATTCTAACTTAGTGGGGTGTCAACACTCTAGTGGTACTCTTAATATGAATGTTACCTTACTTATCATTCTATCAACAGGGACTTTTATATTCTAGGAGAAGGCTACACTCAAGGAACTAATAAGAAGGCACATGAATCAAGCAAGATGCAATTTTTTTTCAACGGAATAGATTGGAAGGAGGAGGAGAAGCCAAAGTCAGTTGTGGATGAGATCCTATACTCTAATCCTATTTGCAGGCTTGCTCGGTCCCTAAGTTGAAATCGAACAATTTAGTCGGGGACCTGCATGGGTCACCACAAAAACCATGTCACGTCCCAGTCCCAAAATACCGTAGGACCGGACGCGTGATAATGGCCAACAGTACGCACAGATGGACCAACCCAATTTAATGGATCCATCAGGGCATACTTAAGCTGTAAAATCAAGTCTACGACAACATGGCACAACTAATCTCATCCACAAAAGATATAAAATATGATCCACAGAATAAATAAGGAATGTAAATCATCAGCTAGTCTCAACAAAGTGCTTCGGGGAACAACCCGATAAATATCTGATACAATGGTTCAACAGACCAGAATATAAATGACTGAAATAATAAATACTGAGCAGGAAACATGAATGCTCAGGAAAAGTCTTCGACTAACACCTCATCCTCGGATGGCGGTACAGCTCCTGGATCAGCTCGTGCTGCGGTCCCGTATACCTCGGGATAGATCTCGTCCTCGAATCCTGGGGACATAATCCATATCCAGGTCCTCAGGGGACATAGCAAGGTACAAAAAATATACAAGCCAAAATATAAGCAGTACAGCAAATAACGAGATAAATAGGGTAAGTATGTAACCATCTATGTGAAATACAAGATGAGAGCAACACGAGTACTCAGGCTGAGCCACTACAAGCTCTGTGTCGGGGAGCCGGTAGCGGTAATAACCGGTAGTGGGTCTAGCTCTGCTCCAAGAATCTACAAACTCGCAATAATAGAAGATATATATATATAAAACAGCCTGTAGCCTGTGTGTCTCTCCCTACCCAATGTAACCACGCATATCATGACCATAACGTCTCATGTCCATGTCAAGCGGGATCATAGTTAATGCAACAAGTCATACAATATCTAAGAATCTAATGTCCATGTCAAGTCCTGTATCCTATACAGAATTACCACGAATATCTTGAGAAGATCCTGTCTCATGAATAGTGTCAAGTGTCCTGGGTCATAGTGTACTTGGTAAGACAAGTACGAGAATATAAAGTGTCACGAATGTCAATCTCTAGATGACAGTACCCAACACCGCGTACAGTGTTGGCACCTGACTAATAATTGGACGCTAAGTACGTCACACGGTCCTAGGTTAAGCATGCACAGCAATATAATAAAGCAAGGAAAATATATAACAATACTGCAGAGTTTGGCAAGGTACACTTGCCTGGGGTTTGAATACCAACAATCGTCCCGACATCAGTGGATCATGTAGGTACTCCTCCAAAAGCTGTAATAAACATTACCAACAGTCTCAAAAGATGTCAAATAGCTAGAAACGCCTGTCCTTAAGTCCAATTTGGACACAAGGGCAAAAATAACATTTCCGGGCCAAAGCGGGGTCCACATGTGGGCCAATTTGCACCGAAAAGCGTGTTAGGGTCAAAGGTCTCCAAATTTGCCAAACTTAGTGTCAACAAGTCAGGAACGATAATACAAACCCAACGGAACTTCCAGAATTGGATTCTGATGAGCCGATCACAAAATCGCCCGTCAAGTGGAGCCTGTGGGGCCTACGATACGCGATTTTGTCAACGTTCTCAGAATCGAACCAAACTTGGGTCACAGGACCAGCGTATTGCTACGAGTCCGATGTCACAAGTTTTGTCTCTATCCGACATGTGTATACAAAGTTACAGCATCTTCCAGAATGGACGAATACGGGGCACTGTCGACGGATACGCGTTGATTCCGGTGTGCACGCACATCCGAATTGACTTCTGCGAAATTCTACACGTCTGTATCAACGACGCGCACGTTTCGGTAATGACCACGTGCGACCAAGTCATCCTGTTTGGCGGGACGTACTCAGTTCTGGGGTAAAACAGGGCGTTGTTTTTCCTGTTTTTTGATTGTGGTTTGCGATCACCACAGGGCGCGATGCACCGAGCGGGTTGCACGGGCAACGAGAGGATTATACGGTCTACCCGTTACAACTGACAGAATTGAAAACGGAGATACGAGGTGAGAGAAAACGCTACCTGTACAGGGCTCCGTGAATCTGCCTTTCACGTGTTCAAGTGACTCCTTGACACGAGCCGTGTCCTGGCCGTGTCCGTTGTGTCCTGGTTCGAGTCTGCCGTGTCCGGGGCACGGGGACGCTGCTGTGTCCGGGTTGGCCGCGTCCGGGGCTAGGGCGGCGGGCGGTGCTCGGGTGGTGACGAGTGGTGGTGAGGATGATGGATGCGTCGGGGCTTTGGGAGGCGGTTGGTGGAGGAGATCCAAAGCCTAATGGTCTAGGTACTACGCCACTGACATGTCCAGTGGTCGGCATTTCCACTTTGGCCAGCTTCGATGAGGCATCTTCTTCTTCCCCGTAATGCTCTGCTAATATTTCAGGCGAAATTCCTTGCATCCCAAAAATTTCAATTTCTGTTGATTCTCTCTCGGGCTTAGCATTAGAAACCTTAGTGACAGACTCCTTATGGACCTGGAGGACGTGAATGGCCATGCCGCCGATGGTGGAGAGCTTCTTGTGGCAGACGTGGCACTTGAAGTGCTTGGCCTTCTGGTGCTGGACCATGATCTTCTCGTCGTCGAACTCCCGATCGCAATAGTAGCACCACACCTTCGACGCCCTCTTCTTCTTCTTCCCCATGCCCCAAAATCAATTTAGCTAGCGAATTTTAGGGTTTCGATGCAGCAGATAATTTAGGGTTAGGGTTTTCAATTTACATTTTCTTTGTGGAGAAAACTAGGAACCATATGTATTTATACATGCAGAAATTTGGGCTTGGGTCTGACCTAGGATTTGGGCTGGGTCAACGCTTCTTGGGCTTGGCTTCGGCTCTTATGGGGATGTTGGGCGTTTGGCACGGATTTAGTTCGGTTTAATTCTTCATGGGTTTTTAGGGCTTTAAAACTGATTCCGGAGTCCAATAAATTCGCAAAAAATTACCCTATGTCCGATTTTCCATTATACACCATAAAATATTATTTCCATAATATTTTATTATTATTATCATCCATTAAAAATTACTTAATCACAAATTCCTTAGTTTCAAATTCCAGAAAATATCGGATAATTAGGAAAATTTAATATTAAAATATTCTAAAAAATCAGGGTGTTTACAAATACACACAATACCTAAAATATATAAAATGACAAAAATACCCCTATTTCAGAATATGGTAGTGACAGTTAGGGTTTGGGTTTGGCTTTGTTGATAGCTATATAAATAGAGGGAGTTGAGAGGAGGTCATGGTTCCGGCAGGTTTGAGGGTCGCGGGTGACAGGGTCGGCAATATAGGTTTCCTAGTAGTATTAGTTAGGTTTTACTATTTAGGTATCGAGGATATTTTGGGACTGGGGCGTGACATGGTTTTTGTGGTTTATCGAGGGTCGCGGGTGACATGTCACGTCCCAGTCCCAAAATATCGAGGGACTAGACACGTGGCAATGGCCAGTAGCACACACCGATGGACAAACCCAATTTAATGGATCCATCGGGGCGTACTTAAGCTGTAATACAATAATAATGGTCTAGATATACTAATCTCATCCACAGAAATGAATACAACAATATCAGAATCATAAAGCAAGATCAATCTCAATATGATATAAACTCGGAAAAATAACCCGATAATGAGTCTGATACATCTGTCAAGATACAAGAATAAAGATAACTACAGCAAATACCGAGTATGGGGAAAGCCTATACCCAGATGATACCCTCGGGGATCAATCGTCTACTGGATCTGGTACTGCTCCAGTGTCTGCTCCTGCTCCATCTTCTGCTAATGCTCCTGTCCCGTGTAACTCGGGGTCGATCTCGTCTGCTAGTCCTGGGGACAAAGTCCGGTATCCAGGTCCTCAGGGGACATAACAAGGTACATAAATCGACATGCCAAAATGCAGTGTAATAGTAAATAAAATAAATAGGGTAAACTATATAACCATCTATGTGAAAATGCAATTTGAGAGCATCACTAAACTCAGGCTGAGACCACTACAAGCTCTGTGTCTTGAAGCCGGTAGCAGTGTTTACTATGTATTTTACTATGTGTTTACTATGTGTTTACTATGTTTTATATATATATATAAACTCATCCTGTAGCCTGTGTGTCTCTCCCCACCCAATGTAATCACACGTCTCATGTCCATGATGCACCATGTCCATGTCACGCACGATCATATCTAATGCAGCAAGTCATCTAATATCTATGAATATGATGTCTATGTCATAAAATATGTATCCTACACAGAATCACCATGAATATCTCAGGAAGATTCTGTCTCATGAATAGTGTCAAGTGTCCTGGGTTATAGTGTACTTAATAGGACAAATACGAGAATAAAGAGGGTCACAAATATCCATGTCTAGATGACAATACAAAACTCCGCGTACGGTGTTGACACCCGACTATAATCGGACGCTAAGTACGTCACACGGCCCTAGGTTAAGCATGCACAGCAATATAATAAAGCAAGAAAAAAATATAACAATACTGCAGAGTTTGGCAAGGTACACTTGCCTGGGGTCCTGTTGCTGGTATGAATCAGAGTCCAAGTCACAGTCCAAATAGCCTATGTATTACAAATTTATCACGACAAAAGATAATTTATTTTAATTTATTTAATTCTGGAATAATTACTCTAAAATCCTATTTTAATTTTATTATTCTGATTTTTATGTTAATTCCTAAATTTTGTCCAAAGAAACTGAATTTTATCAACTCGAGACTCATGGCACGCAAATCGAGGCGATCTGTTGACCAAAAAGTCAACCGACACAAACTCGACTTTCATGCATGATTTCCTGTAGATTTCAGCATCAAAAACATACTAGAATTTACGGCTCGTCCGAATTCAAATTCGTTTGGGAATTATGGCACATACAAATTTTGTATTGTGCACCGATGGTTAAATTCTAACCTAGAAGTTCTACAGAATTAACAGTATGTAAATACTTCAAATTAAATTCTGGAAAAAATATATGTCGATGATCTCGACATTAGATTTCCGAAACTTTAAACGGTTCATGATTCTGATTCCGGGTTCTCCCGAAATTGCGAAAACATCGAAACACGTCTATTTTTGGACATGCTGTGCTCTACGAATTTTCTAGAATTTAATACTAATAATTTTGTAAAAAAAATTATATAATCAGAAATCTAACCTCAATATCGTTCTAACACAAGAAACTAGGCCTCGTTTGGAGTCCGGAGCTATGCGCAATGGCTTCTGGAAGATGAAGAAACCCTAGATGACAATTCTCCGAAATCTCTCTCTCTCTCTAAAATAATGAGATAATTAGGGTTATTATATTATATATATATATATATATATATATATATATATATATATATATATATATATATATATATATATATATATATATATATATGTACCTGCGGCTGAATGGATATCTATAGGCTGACATGTGTCAGAATCTGATTGAATGGTTTTATTTATATTATTTATTTTTGATTTGCCTTTATCAAAACATTATTTAAGTCGTTTTAAATCTAAATAACTCAAAATAAACATTAAAAATAATCATAAAAATCTGGAAAAATTACAAAAAATATATTTTGAACCAAAAAACCTTAGAAAAATATTTGGGATAATTTTATATTCATAGATTTCCTACTATAATTAGGAGAAGCTCTAAAAATTAGTTTTGCCATAAAACTAAAAATAAATACTAACATTATTCCACAAATTCTGAAATAATTCCAAAAAATATATAATAATATTATAAACCTTATAAAATAACGTGGGTCCATTTTATATTCCTGAGCTTGCACCATAAATTCTACAAGTCCTAAAAATTAGTTATTAGCCTAAATAACTCCCAATAAATACTAAAAATACTCAGAAAATTCCCAAAAACTTCTAGAAAATATATTTTATTATTTTGAACATAAAATAAAAGTTTGGAATATTTTTAATTATATTTGAATCTAAAATAAATTCTTGAAAATTCTAGAAAATTATAAAAAATTGTAAAAAATCAAAATTAAAATTTTCTGAAAAATCAGGGGGTTACAATCTACCCAACTTATAAAAATTTCGTCCTCGAAATTAAAATTAAGCCATGGTAGAAGTCAAGGATGGTCTAAGATTTGTATTGGTTAAAATGCAAGGCTAGGTTTAACGGAGTGGACGATGTTGCACGTTGCACATTCCGAAAATTATGGGAGAAATTCACATGAGTGAAAATAGGTTTCTTCGTATGTCATGTCCAATAGTGTGGACACCTAAATGCTCTTTTGCATAAAAGCACCCAACAATTGAAACATTGCACAAAGATAAAAATTGGAGGATGGGCATGTCTAGGACAAGGTGTGAAATTTGTAGGAAGGCAGTGACTAGGAAAGTGCTCCAATTATCGAAGCAATGGTAAGGCGCGCCGAGGGATACCATGTTATAAAACTAAATAAAAAATATCGTGTTCTATTCCTAAGTGGATTCGAGCTAGCCTTAGTCTCACTATCTAAGCCAAGTAGGTCTACTTCTTAGGTGAGGGGGTTTCACAATCCAGCCAACTTAAGACAATGTCGTCCTCAAAATTAAAATAATGCATAATTTGTTAATCCTTCGTATACATAATGTAAGTCAATCGCAATCTCCTTGCGACAATTAAAATCCTAATCATATCCATTGTAATCACTTCTAGGTTAAGATGACCACTGATCCAATCAAATTCAACCTATGGTTATCTCTTCTCGCTTTTTTCAAATTATCCATATCCAAATTTAAATTAAATCCATATATAATCTTCAAGATTTAAATACGCATATCAATTTTACCTCACGATCTCCAATTATCATAATCTCCTCTAGAAGTAATTCGAGTCCATTATTATTCCTATTTTTACTTATAAGTTTTTGTATGCTTCAACTTCTTAAATTCCATTCACATCCTTAATATTTCAAATAGGTAGTCCAACCATCAAGTTTTTTTATTTTAACTCAAATCATCAACTTGAAAAAAAAAATTAAAATGCAGTCCACCATTGTTCAAGTCTGAAATTTCATCTTTTTATCCTCTAAATTTTAAGTTGATGATCTTACCTTCATTGTTTAAATCTTGTACTTAAGGTATAAATATTGGGTCCTCAATATCAATTCATTAATCCTCATCATCTTAGTCATTCTTCTAAAATTCTCAAAATTAAAATGGCTTGAACCTCTCCCAATTTAATCTTACTCGATCACAATCTAAAAGAAATTCCTCTCGAGTTGACAATGCACTACTACCCAACTTAGAATTTACCCATCTATCACATAAGGCTATATACCTTAAGAGAATATTCCTTAATATGTTTACTCATGTCATTCAATCCTCGAACTTCAATGCCGATCATATCATATATGATATGTCCTTAATTACGAAGAATAATCCTCAAGTATGTGATCGGCCTATGGGGTATATCTAGTATTCTCTGTGTATCAATTTATACCAAGCACGATGTTTCGTCTTTCCGAAATAAGGGAAGACGGAGACCAATAATAAAGAGTTCAAGGGCAGCGTAATAGAATAGAAGTATTGAGATCAAGGCGTTTAAAGAATTCAATTAGGAATTGTCAAAGCAGTTGTGGATTAAAATCCTATTTTGGTAATCCTTTGTTTGCATGCTCGTATTAGTACAGTTATGTAACCGATACGATCTGCTCAGACATATCTAGAGGGTAAGTACAGGCGTCTACTAGTCAACTATATATCTCAATCCACGTAAAGTAGTCGTGTGAAGAGCGAACCAAAATGCACTAAGGTTGATCAGACCATAATACATTGATTCTGAATATACAATTGTATTAGTGGGGTTGATCAGGCCCCAATAACACATATGTCATGAACAAGCTTGATAAAGAATAAGCTTGCAAAAACTAGGCTATAATATAGCAGCATAAGTCAAGGTAGTACAAAAATTATAAGTACACTAGATGATGATAAAAGGAGGTACAAATCAATTCGAGTTCACAAACAGAAACAAAATAAGCAACAATAATAAAAGACTCTACAATCTTTACAGTTATCATACAACTCCTTGTCTATGTCGCTAGTCGACCAAATGGGGGCAAGGACCTCTAAATTCTATCGTCTGAATAAATACTGTCGTCTTATGCAAGTCTAAAGTTGTGTCATCCTAAGTCACTTCATCAATAGGGCTAGGTGGTACTATGTTGTGAGGCATACTACCCAACTTATAAGAATTAAACTAATACTGTGACAGTCTTAAGAGGGTCCTGCAAAATAACCTTGCACATCTAAATAAAACAGAACTCTTATTAGGGTCTCCTATGGTATTACGTAAGTAATGGTCATCTTAAGTCTTAATCATAGTGCTCATAGGTCATGTGTCAATAGTGAGAATGGACAGGTTACTAGTCTCAAGGGAAAGGAAAGATAACTTGTATCGAGATGGGGTACTAATTACGCGGTTCAAAGCTAAGGGGTAATCATTAGGTCACCATCTATAAGATTAACTCAAACTGTCAAGTTCTAATTACCAATCACATAATAAAAAGTTTAGAGTAACAACCAAAATAAATAATAAGAGGCGCACGAAAATCAAGGCAGGATGCAAGTCAAGAAATTAATTCGAATCCGATATAGATGTCAAGAACGATTCAAGCAAGTGGATGAGATCCAAAAACTTATCCTATCCTTATTGCAGGCTTGCTCGGTTCCTAAGTTGAAACCGAACAATTTAGTCGTCGACCTGCATGGGCCACCACAAAAATCATGTCACGTCCCAGTCCCAAAATATCGAGGGACTAGACACGTGGCAATGGCCAACAGCACACACCGATGGACAAACCCAATTTAATGGATCCATCGGGGCGTACTTAAGCTGTAATACAATAATAATAGTCTAGATATACTAATCTCATCCACAGAAATGAATACAACAATATCAGAATCATAAAGCAAGATCAATCTCAATATGATATAAACTCGGAAAAATAACCCGATAATGAGTCTGATACATCTGTCAAGATACAAGAATAAAGATAACCACAGCAAATACCGAGTATGGGGAAAGCCTATACCCAGATGATACCCTCGGGGATCAATCGTCTACTGGATCTGGTACTGCTCCAGTGTCTGCTCCTGCTCCATCTTCTGCTAATGCTCCTGTCCCGTGTAACTCGGGGTCGATCTCGTCTGCTAGTCCTGGGGACAAAGTCCGGTATCCAGGTCCTCAGGGGACATAACAAGGTACATAAATCGACATGCCAAAATGCAGTGTAATAGTAAATAAAATAAATAGGGTAAACTATATAACCATCTATGTGAAAATGCAATTTGAGAGCATCACTAAACTCAGGCTGAGACCACTACAAGCTCTGTGTCTTGGAGCCGGTAGCAGTGTTTACTATGTATTTTACTATGTGTTTACTATGTGTTTACTATGTTTTATATATATATATAAACTCATCCTGTAGCCTGTGTGTCTCTCCCCACCCAATGTAATCACACGTCTCATGTCCATGATGAACCATGTCCATGTCACGCACGATCATATCTAATGCAGCAAGTCATCTAATATCTATGAATATGATGTCTATGTCATAAAATATGTATCCTACACAGAATCACCATGAATATCTCAGGAAGATTCTGTCTCATGAATAGTGTCAAGTATCCTGGGTTATAGTGTACTTGATAGGACAAATACGAGAATAAAGAGGGTCACAAATATCCATGTCTAGATGACAATACAAAACTCCGCGTACGGTGTTGACACCCGACTATAATCGGACGCTAAGTACGTCACACGGCCCTAGGTTAAGCATGCACAACAATATAATAAAGCAAGAAAAATATATAACAATACTGCAGAGTTTGGCAAGGTACACTTGCCTGGGGTCCTGTTGCTGGTATGAATCAGAGTCCAAGTCACAGTCCAAATAGCCTATGTATTACAAATTTATCACGACAAAAGATAATTTATTTTAATTTATTTAATTCTGGAATAATTACTCTAAAATCCTATTTTAATTTTATTATTCTGATTTTTATGTTAATTCCTAAATTTTGTCCAAAGAAACTGAATTTTATCAACTCGAGACTCATGGCACGCAAATCGAGGCGATCTGTTGACCAAAAAGTCAATCGACACAAACTCGACTTTCATGCATGATTTCCTGTAGATTTTAGCATCAAAAACATACTAGAATTTACGGCTCGTCCGAATTCAAATTCGTTTGGGAATTATGGCACATACAAATTTTGTATTGTGCACCGATGGTTAAATTCTAACCTAGAAGTTCTACAGAATTAACAGTATGTAAATACTTCAAATTAAATTCTGGAAAAAATATATGTCGATGATCTCGACATTAGATTTCCGAAACTTTAAACGGTTCGTGATTCTGATTCCGAGTTCTCCCGAAATTGCGAAAACATCGAAACACGTCTATTTTTGGACATGCTGTGCTCTACGAATTTTCCAGAATTTAATACTAATAATTTTGTAAAAAAAATTATATAATCAGAAATCTAACCTCAATATCGTTCTAACGCAAGAAACTAGGCCTCGTTTGGAGTCCGGAGCTATGCGCAATGGCTTCTGGAAGATGAAGAAACCCTAGATGACAATTCTCCGAAATCTCTCTCTCTCTCTCTAAAATAATGAGATAATTATGGTTATTATATTATATATATATATATATATATATATATATATATATATATATATATATATATATATATATATATATATATATATAGATAGATGTACCTGCGGCTGAATGGATATCTATAGGCTGACATGTGTCAGAATCTGATTGAATGGTTTTATTTATATTATTTATTTTTGATTTGCCTTTATCAAAACATTATTTAAGTCGTTTTAAATCTAAATAACTCAAAATAAACATTAAAAATAATCATAAAAATCTGAAAAAATTACAGAAAATATATTTTGAACCAAAAAACCTTAGAAAAATATTTGGGATAATTTTATATTCATAGATTTCCTACTATAATTAGGAGAAGCTCTAAAAATTAGTTTTGCCATAAAACTAAAAATAAATACTAACATTATTCCACAAATTCTGAAATAATTCCAGAAAATATATAATAATATTATAAACCTTAGAAAATAACGTGGGTCCATTTTATATTCCTGAGCTTGCACCATAAATTCTACAAGTCCTAAAAATTAGTTATTAGCCTAAATAACTCCCAATAAATACTAAAAATACTCAGAAAATTCCCAAAAACTTCTAGAAAATATATTTTATTATTTAGAACATAAAATAAAAGTTTGGAATATTTTTAATTATATTTGAATCTAAAATAAATTCTTAAAAATTCTAGAAAATTACAGAAAATTGTGAAAAATCAAAATTAAAATTTTCTGAAAAATCAGGGTGTTACAGTTTACAAATACACACAATACCTAAAATATATAAAATGACAAAAATACCCCTATTTCAGAATATGGTAGTGATAGTTAGGGTTTGGGTTTGGCTTTGTTGATAGCTATATAAATAGAGGGAGTTGAGAGGAGGTCATGGTTCCGGCAGGTTTGAGGGTCGCGGGTGACAGGGTCGGCAATATAGGTTTCCTAGTAGTATTAGTTAGGTTTTACTATTTAGGTATGCTTAGATTAGGCAAGGATTAAGGGAATCAATCAAAGAAATTTGTAAAATAAAATTTGAATTTTAAACAAAATTTCTACTGAAAGGCCAAGGGAGGGGTCACGGGTTGCTGTAGGGGTTTGATTAGGTTTGCTAGTTTTTCTAGTTTTGCATTGAACTATTTCTTAGTGCATGGTTGAATGTATGGGCTTTTTTCCTTTGCTCACGGTTTGCTCACAAGTTGCTTGCATTGCTTTGCTAGGCTCACTGTTTCATGGTGGATTTGCTTGTATTTTGCTTAATTTTTTTCTTTTTTATTTAATAAATATCTATATACTTATATATTTGTATATATAGATGAGAATTTAAAAATACAAAAATAAATTATATTTGCATATTAATAAATTCTTAGAAAATTATATTATTTTGACAAATGATTTTAAAATAAAAAATAGTTTTTGTGAAATACTTTTATATAAGTAAAAACATCAAAGAATTTATTTCTTAATTAGCTAAGTAAATAACTAAAATAAATATCTAACAAGTAAATAAATAAGATAATAAAATAAATAAAATTACTAAAATTGTAAATTAGAATTATGGGTTTATATTCTACCCAACTTACAAGAATTTTATCCTTGAAATAAAAAACAACGCACGATTTTAGAATAAGAGAATGCAAATGGTAGAGAAAGATCAAGTATGAATTATCGTACCTCGAACTCGGGAATGAGAAAATATAAATCATGCATTAAATTTTAATGATCAGTCTTGTCTGCTTAAGTAAGGTAATATGGCACGAATAAATTTTAGTACACTGATGACTTGTACATGGATCGAGGATGCAAAGAATTCAATAGAGGGGATGAGTAACCTAAGAGAACGAGGTATTGATAGAAAAGAAAATACTACTACTGCTACTTGTTTCATCTACCCATTTCGTGGGTATGCCATCAAGTTAAAATATTAACCTATCATTAGAATTGTTAAACTACCATATATATACAATTCTACATTGATCTATACTCTTAAAATTTTGTGTCATAATGGGGTATATATATAGTACTGTCCATATTTTAAACTTCCATCAAGCACGAGCGTTCGTATTTTTGAAATAGAAAAAGACGAAAAATAATAATAAGGAGTTACGTAATCGATACGATATGCTTGGACCAATCTAGAGGGCAAGTATATTCCTATTTTTATCTATTCCTATTCGCAGGGTCGTATCAGTGCAGTTACGTAATCGATACGATATACTTGGACCTATCTAGAGGGCAAGTATATTCGTCTAATAAGCTAAGTCAATTAGATCTCAATTTACGTAAAATATTCATATGAAGAATGAACCATGTGCACTAAGGTTGATCAGACCATAATACACAGATTCTAATTAGACAAACGTATTAGTGTGGGCCCCCAATAACACATATGTCATGAACAAGCTCGATAAAAGAATAAGCTTGCAAAACTAGGCTAGAATAGCAGCATAAGTCAAGATAGTCCAAAAATATAAGTATGTGTGATTAGGATGAAAGTATAAAATAGTTCAAGTTTATCAAGAATCTAAGGCTCATCTGGTGTTTGTGCCTCTACAGTTGACCTACTAACTTCTTGTCTAAGTCTCTGGTCGACCAAATGGGGTATGAATATCTAAAACTCTACCGTCATGATAATCATTATCTTCTTACACTAGTGTTATTCAATCATGTCTCATTAGTGTATTCTAACGACTATAAGATTTTATGTTGTAAGACATGCTACCCAACTTACAAGAATTTAACTAATAATGTAATTGACCTAAGGGCATATATACCGAGTACAAGTAACCTTCCAAACATCTATCAAGCACGAAAGAAAGGACAAGATTGACGTTGTAAAAGAATCAAGCATGATGCATTTCAAGCAATCAAATAAGAATTCAAAATAAAACCAAGGGAGGCAATTTAAATAAGTGGACGAGATCTTAGACTCTAATCCTATTTGCAGGCTTGCTCGGTACAATAACGTAACCGAAGCAATATGCTTTCGACCTGCATGGGCCACCACAAAAATATGTCACGTCCCAGTCATAAAATACGTAGGACTATGATACGCAAGCATGCCAACCATATATATATGACAACTCCAATATATGAAAACCATAACACATACGTATGCTATATTATGAATAATAATTCATAAGTCGTATATAGTATTTATCATAAGTCACAGGGCATAACTAAATCTTATCCACAGACGCAAGTAAATAAATAAGCTAAGCCAATAGATCAAAGTGATCAAGTCTGAATAATCCAAAATAATAGTCAGGTGGAGACAAATTCTGTCACGTCCCAGAACAAGAATACTGGAGAGCGGGGGCATACAAAGCCAGCTATGTATACCAGAGTATACTATACCCTAAGATACGGTCACGACTGTCTAGACATGTGAGGGTTCACTCTACAATCCATCAGGCAATCCTGGGTCAAGAATCCTAGGTGTCTCAATCTTAAGCAAGCAATAAGTTATAGGATGTATGATCACCAAACATATAATAGTGAGGCATCCCATGTTGGCCCAATATTTAAGTTGAGTTTTTGAATATGGCTAATCGATTAAGTTTAACATTATGATAATCGTTTAATTACTATAGTAACTTGTAACTTCTGCTTAAACTCAGAATTGTCCATATCTGCTCTTATATGTTATCATATTTGCTTCTGTATATTACTTTATCTGTCTAACATATATTTGCAGAAAAATAATGGACATATGTAGTGAAGAAAAGATGATGAGCCAGAGATGACATTATACCAAAATATTTTGTCCAACTGCCTACGACTTATCCGAAGCCTTGCACTCGGGGGTTCTGCTGACCGGGTTCGCAGTTGGCACTAGGAAGCTCAAACCCATATTAAACCAGAACCTAGTCCACTCAAAATAGCCTGAACCAAACCAAACCTGGATCCAATATTCTGGAAACAAACCAACAGAGTTTGGACCAAAATCGGGCTAAACTCGGGCCGAACTCGGTCTTCCTAAGATCTAGTTTGCAACGTTACTCCGCGAGACCATGATTCTAACATTAAAATTTTTGAACGTTGGGCATCCGAACTCAGTTTGGAAAAACCCTATAAATAGAGTTTGAATTTCCATATTTCAAGATAACTTATTCACTAACTTTCATATCTCCATCTTCCCGAGCTATAAAACTTCTTCATTCCCAAGATCAACTCCCAGCCTTCTAGTGCCAACGCGGTTCCGATTTAGAAGTCTGATAGAGTTTTATTAAGCTTGGTTTGTCAAGTTCTCCAGTGTTTGAAGTTGGCATGCCCTTCGGATCAAATGCTTGTGTGAAGTCTTTCGAGCCTTCAGATCAAAGCTCGATGTTGTAAGAAGTCTACAAGCCTTCGGATCAAAGCTTGTGATTTACAATTGGTGATTATAGTGGATACAACTCCGAGCAAGATTTCTCGAGCCTAGACTAGTCCTCTCAGAGAAAAACCAGGATAAAATTATGATATTTGCGTTTTCTCTTCTCAACTCTTACTTTATTGTATATTCATAATTGATATATTTGTTGGTACATATACTGCCTTTACTAGCTTAATTTTTAATTGGGGTTTATTATTTCTGCTGTTCACACACACTATATTCACCCCCTCTAGAGGTGTTACACGATCCTAAAATTAACTATACATACACAGATGATTAGGAAGCTAGTTACAAAATGAAGAACTAACAAGAGTATAATATTACATGATCAGCTCTAACTATAGTCTAGAATATATTTTACATGTAGGCCTGCAAGATAGAATATAAAGTTCCAAAATACGAGCTAAACACATGCTCGATGGCTAAACGCCTCTAAAGAATATTACATAAGATCAGGTGGGTGATGAAGAAGAAAACTCACTCATGTCCTCGGGTGCTCCTCGTGTTCACCATCTTGAGGAGGAAAGTACGAAAGATCCTGCAGTTTTGCTCTGAAATTTAGCCATAGAAAACCAGTGGGGTCAGACCCCAAAACAGCAAGTACCACTAGGGAGCCAATTTTAGAAACTAAAATCAGCATGCAGAAAAATCAATAAAAAATAGTACAAAGAACATTTAAATAAGGGTAGTAGGTAAAAATAACAATTAAACATGCTCTGGAGTATTAAACATGGATATCTAGAGTCAGGCTTTAATTTTTGTTCTCAGGATCAGTTGTTGAAAATAAATTAGGACGGGACTAGACTAGACTGAAAATCAAGCAATCACGACCAATCATGTCCTGCGGCTTGCTATTATTAACTAACTAGGGTTATCAGTCTTAGTTACTAACATATGTAGTTTGAGATTATATACAACCACATGCCTTGCAGACCATCCGGGTTATCCAGACGAACATGTATATAGTATAGATTTATCAGGTATAACTTTTCTTATCTTTTCTGGTAGTGCAATACTCGACAGTGTACTGGATGTGTGCCTCTCACGATGGAGAGCTTCAAATCCATCAGGTGTCATTGGAATACCGGGATTGCATGTAGCCAAAAAATCTCTCTAGATACTTTCTAGATTATTATTCTAGTTATTAGCCTGGACAATTATCAAGAATTTTTTACCGTTGGGCTCAGGAATCTGCCTAACATGATACAAGACAGGACAGTAACTTGACGTGTTCAATCAAAATCAACCACGAAAATACAGGTCATGCCATACATGAGCTACTAATAGCCTAGATTAGGACAGTTACAGGAATTCTTAAGTCAGAAGTGCGCTACGTCAAGCCATTGTTAGGATTATCATGATCAGGAGTATCAGGGTTACCAGTACAATGTCAAGAATATCAGCACAAGATCAGGATACAAGAGTGCATTTAAAATGTACAATCACTAGATCATGTCAGGGAATCAGGATCAATATCAAGAATGTCATGTTCAGGAGATAACCATTATTAACTCAAATAACAGGATTAGAGAGAACTAGAGAATCATCCAGAGTTAAGCATGTTAAAGAGAATACTGGCTTACATGCGCATAAATTAATAATTCAGGGTAGGTGCATAAAATCAGGCAAGAATAAAATAACCGCGCACAATGGATCAAAACCACCATTGGCGCACAAACGGGTTGTAAAACCCCAAGTTCTGAAAATCGTATTAATTATTTAAGTAATTATTAATTTGATTTTTAGTAATTATTAGCTAACTAGAAGAAATAGAATTTATTTAATTTTTATTTTAGGTGTTTGTGCTTTTAGGGGAGTTATGGAGCCATTATAAATATTTTCTAATTTATTCCATATAGGAGATCCTGTGGACAGTTGATAGCTTAATCGTATGCATAAATATAAAATTCTAGAATTATATATATATATATATATATATATATATATATATATATATATATATATATATATATATATATATATATATATAAAGTTAGTAAAAGAATTAGAAAAGAAAAGGAGAAAGAAATTAGATAAAGAAAGAAAAAGAACTAAATAAATAAACCTTAATGGATACCCAAACTGTCACGCCCCAGTCCCAAAATACCGAGGGACTAGACACGTGATAATGGCCAGCAGCACATACCGATGGACAAACCCAATTTAATGGATCCATCGGGACGTACTTAAGCTGTAATACAATAATATGGGTCTAGATATACTAATCTCATCCACAGAAATGAATACAACAATATGAGAATCATAAAGCAAGATCATATCTCAATAAAATATAAACTCGGGAAATAACCCGATAATGAGTCTGATACATCTGTCAAGATACAAGAAATAAGATAACTACAGCCAATACTGAGTATGGAACAGTATATACTCAGAAGATAACCTCGGTGATCAATCGTCTAATGGATCTGGTGCTGCTCCAGTGTCTGCTCCTGCTCCTGCTCCTGCTCCTATACTGTATAACTCTGGGTGGATCTCCTCTGCTAATCCTGGGGACATAATCCGGATCCAGGTCCTCAGGGGACATAGCAAGGTACAGAAAATATAAGCCATAATAATGCAGTAAAATAGTCAATGAAATAAACAGGATAAATATGTAACAATCTATGTGAAATACAGGTGAGAACATCTCCAATACTCAGGCTGAGACTACTACAAGCTCTGTGTCGGGGAGCCGGTAGTAGTGATATCATGTGGTCGTCTAGCTCAGCGAAAGACTGAGACGCCGGCATAATATAGTCAACCTGTAGCATGTGTGTCTCAATAGTATAAACTATATAACCAGCTAAGTGAAATACAAGATAAGAGCAGCACTAAAACTCAGACTGAAACTACTATAAGCTCTGTGTCGGGGAGCCGGTAGTAGTGATATCATGTGGTTGTCTAGCTCAGCGAGAGACTGAGACACCGGCAGCTGTCTAGCTCAGAGAGAGACTGAGATGCCATCATAATATATATATCAACCTGTAGCCTGTGTGTCTCTCCCCACCCAATGTAATCATACGTCTCATGTCCACGACGTCTTATGTCCATGCCACGCAGGATCATAACTAATACAGTAAGTCATAATGAGATCTAAGAATATAATGCCTAAGTCATGTAACATGTTTCCTATACAGAATCACCATGAATATATCAGGAAGATTCTGTCTCAAGAATAGTGTCAAGTGTCCTGGGTTATGAGGTACTTGATAAGGCAAGTACGAGAATATAGGGTCTCGGTATCCATGTCTAGATGACACTACACAACGCCGCGTACGGTGTTGGCACCCGACTATTAATCGGACGCTAAGTAAGTTACACGATCCTAGGTCAAGCATGCACAAATATATATATATATATATATATATATATATATATATATATATATATATATATATATATATATATATATATAGTCAAAGGAATAACTAACAAGAACTGCAAGTTTTGGCGAGGTACACTTGCCTGAGGTTCTGGTTCCAACTATAGCTCTGGTCTTAGTGGGAATTGTAGGGACTCCTCCGGTTGCTGAAATAAATATCACCATTAGATTCAGAAAATATCAAATAGCTAGAAACGTCTGTCCTTAAGTCCAATTTGGACACAAGGGCAAAAATGACATTTCTGGGTCAAAGCGGGGTCCACATGTGGGCCACTTTGCACCGAAAAGTGCGTCAGGGTCAAAGGTCTCCAAATTCATCAAACTTAGTGTCAACAAGTCAGGAACAATGATATGAACCCAACGGAACTTCCAGAATTGGATTCCGATGAGCCGATCACAAAATCGCCCGTCAAGTGGAGCCTATGGGGCCCACGATACGTGATTTTGTCAACGTTCTCTGAATCGAACCAAACTTGGGTCACAGGACCAGCGTATTGCTACGAGTCTGATGGCGTAAGTTTTGTCTTGATCCGACATGTGTACACGAAGTTATGAAGTGTTCCAGAATGAACGGATACGGGATGTCGTCGGCGGATACGCGTTGATTCCGGTGTGCACGCACACCCAAATCAACTTCTGCAAAATCCCACACGTCCATATCAACGTCGCGCATGTTTCGGTAAAGATCGCGTGCGACCAAGTCGTCCCGTTTGGTGGGGCGTACTCAGTTCCGGGGTAAAACAGAGCATTATTTTTCCTGTTTTTGGATCGCGGTGTGCGATCACCACAGGACGCGACGCACCGAGCGAGTTGCACGGGCATAGAGGGGGTTATACAGTCTACACGACGCAACTGACGGAATCGAAAACGGAACTACGAGGAGAGAGAAAATACTACCTGAACAGGGCTCCGTGAATCTGATTTTCACGTGTCCGGGTCGTCTCGACACGAGCTGAGTTGTGTCCGGGCCGTGTCCGCTGTGTCCTGGTTCGAGTCTAGGGTTCTGCTGTGTTCGTGTCAGCGGGGACGCTGTTGTGTCCGCGTCGTAGGCGGGTGGATCTGCTCTGTCCGGTCGGAGCGGGCCGGAGAGCTGCTGCACGGTCGGGCGGCGCGGGGACGCTGCCGGGGTCGGGGGCTTTGCTGCACCGTCGGGGCGGGGCCGGAGCAGCACAATCGGAGAGGGACCGGAGCTGCTCGGCCGGAACGCTATGCTGGAGTCGCCGACAGTAGGCCGGATCTGCCCGCGGGGTGCACGGTGGAGTCGGTTGGATTACTCGGCGCCGGAGTCTGTACAGGGGGCGGTCGAGGGCTCTACCCCGTCGGGGTCGGGGGTGAGTCAGGCCGGAGCGGGGAGAGGGAAGTCGGTCGGGGCCGGCGGTGAACAGTGAAGTCGGCTGGGAGATAAATTCTAGGTTTTGGTTTGGGATTAGGGATTGGGATTGGGATTTTTATTATTTCTCTTTTTCTTTTTATTTTTGTTTGTGGAGAAAAGAATAGGAAATTATGTATTTATACATACAGAAATTTGGACTAGGGTTTGCCCTAGGTTTTGGGCTGGGTCAACTCTCCTTGGGCTTGGCTTCGGCTCACATGGGGATGTTGGGCGTTTGGCACGGATTTAATTCGGTTTAATTATTTAGTAGTTTTTAGGGCTTTAAAACTGATTCCGGAGTCCAATAAATTCGCAGAAAATTATCCTATGTCTGGTTTTCCATTTTACACCATAAAATATTATTTACATAATATTTTAATATTATTTAACAGAAATTAAAACTTATTTAATTACAAAATATCTAGGTTTTAATTATAGAAAAATTCCTGAAAATTCCTAAAAAATTATGAAAAATTTAAATTAAAAATTTCTGAAAATCAAGGGGCTTATACAAACCCATATCCTAAGCTACCCAAACCGCTATCTAACAAAACCCTACCCGACCCTAACCAATAAGGCCGCACCCGCTAGCAATTTAAACAGCAGTAGCCGCAGTTCTCAAACCAAGCGGCCGTGATTTCATCCCCCCTATCTCGCGATCTCTCTTCCTCCCTCTATATATATGAACCCATCGCAGAACCCTAACCCTACTCCACAACCCCGTCGACCTAGCCGCGTCGTCGCTACGCCACCAGAGTTTGCCGCTGCCCCAGCCAAAGCCGTTGGAGCGCCGCGCGACCGCACAACCACGACGCCGTGCGCGCGCCAGAATTTGACTACAGAGTACCTGTGTTCACGCTCCGTTTTTCGTGCCCTCACTCGACCAAAATTGACCCCGTCTTTGCCGGTATGATCCTGAACTATTCGCCTTCCAGTAATGTATATTAGTTTATCTCGAACAGCACACAAACCTAGGTAAAAATCGACGCCAAGTCGATGAAAAACTGTGACATTTTAATTTCAGAAAATTATGTTACGATGACTTATGTTCACGGACTCGTATCTCCCACCACAGAGATCCGAATTTGGTTTTTCTTATTGATATGCGAAGACCACCTAACCTAGTTTAATTTATGTTATTTATATTAATTTATTAATTTTTGTGTGTAGAATTAAATTAGTAAGAAAACCCTGAAAATATACTTTTTTCAACTTCTAAAACTTGTGATACGGAGCGCGCCCCGCCAAACGGGACCGCCCCGTCGTGTGCCAAGTATACTAAAAGGTGCGCGCGGTATACCCAGACGTGTGGACTTTCGCAAAAACTGATTTGGACGCGTGTGCGCGTCGAAATCAGCCCGTATCCGCAGAAATTCTCCGTATCGCAACTTTTGCAAAAGTCCTGCGCATTTAGTGCATGCTCGTCAGATTACGACGAAACTTGTGCTACTGGACTCATGGTATCGCGCCGGTCCTGTGACCCAATTTTCACGCAATTCTGAGACAGTTGACCAAGTCGCCTATTGGCGGGCCCTACGGTTGACTTTTTGAGCAAAATTATGTTCAGCTCACCGGAATTCACATTTGGGCATACCGTTGAGTTTGTACTGACATTTAGAGTTTGTTTGACCTATAATTTGCCCTATTTAGAGACCGTTATCCCTGGCACACTTTTCGATGCAAAGTGGCCCACATGTGGAGCCCATTTTGACCCGAAATTACCGTTTTGCCCCTGTGTCCAAATTGGACAGAAGGGTAGTGTTTTCTAGCTATTTTGCTTATTCTGGGAATGTTGGTGATGTTTATTTCAGCATCCAGAGACGTTTATTCTGAGGTCGTAGTTTTTGACTCTTGGTGTTTGACATCTAGATATTACACTCTGCAGCTCTCTCGCCAGGCAAGTATACCTTGTCTTGTTGTACTGTTTAAATTCAGTTATATATTTAGTTGCATGTTTATTATTTTAGATTATACAACTATTTACGTCCGAGAAGACTCGGGTGCAGTCAACGAATGCGTTGACGTTAGGACTTGTGTCTGACCTAGTGTCTAGTAGACCCACCTAAAGTTGCGAAGTTATTGGTATGACTCCCCAGGCCTTGATATATTTCTTACACGTGTTGTGAGTCTCATGTAGGGCACGGACTTGCGTTCGCGGTTGGCCACCTGTACGTGTAGGTCGTGCGACGGATAGGGTATAACTGCTAATAGTGATGCATGTTAGAAGACTTAGCAGTTATTAGTAGACGGAGCATAGACTAGCGTGGTACGATGGTCCAATCCTTGTCCTTGTTTGGTTGTAAGGTTGAGCTATTGTTCTAACGGTAGACTATGAGCCAGAGTTACGACACTGCGGCGTAGTAGCTAAGGCGTGTTGTGGATACAACATGCATAGATCATTTGGCAGGGAGGACGAATAGTAGGCGTATGGGACACCCATTTCCTTTACACTGCTGCCACACTCGACGGAGTGATATGGAGGATATATACTATACTGCTGCCACGTTCTTTGGAGCGATATGGACGATATACTACACTGCTGCCACGTTCTTTGGAGCGGTATGGACGATATATTATACAGATGCCATGCTCTTCGGAGATGGACGTTATTATACAGTACCCTCCTATGGGGGCATATGTGGCATATACTAGCCAATTGTCACGAATGGTGAATTACGTCAGCATATGTCTAGCCTACACTTTACCATACACTCAAAGTTGTCCTCAAATTTGTATTCACTTAGATGTTTAGCGCACCCCTTTTATTTATTCAGTATTTACTTTATAGCATGCTTCTATGTATCTTGTTATGTTCCTCTGAGGACCTGGTCCCTTTCTAGGTATAGATGTTCATGAGTATTCGCAGGAGCACAGATCCGGATTGGTTACCCTTATGCTTCGAGGAGGTCTTCTCTTCGAGCCTCGTGATTGTTAGAGGTTGTATTTATATTGTATTTGTCTTGTTTATTCCTCATTCTAGTTCGGTAGTAAATTTGTTTCTATCCGACTGTCATCTTGAGATACCTTATATTGAGATCTAGTTCACAGATACTAGTCATTTATTTATATATGATTTCTGTGGATGAGATGTAGTTATGCTCTGAGATATATATATGTTTACCACTTGTGAATTATTATTCATATTACAGCGTACGTGTGTTATGGTTTCCATATATTGGAGTGCCATATTCATACGGCTGGCATGCTTACGTGTCCTAGTCCTACGTATTTTAGGACTGGGGCGTGACATGTTTTTAGTGGTGGCCCATGCAGGTCGAGAGCATATTGTCTCGGTTACGTTACTATACCGAGCAAGCATGCTCCTAAGATTAGAGTATAGGATCTCATCCACAATTGACTATAACTTATCTTCCTTCTAGTCTGTTCTATTTGAATAATTGCATCCTGCTTGATTCATGTGTTTCCCTAATAGTTTCTTGAGTATAGCCTCTGCTAGAATATAGAAGTCTCTATTGTTAGATAATTAGTAGGGTAACCTTCCTATTAAGAGTACAACTAGGATCATGACACATCACTGAGTTAGGATACTTAATGAGCCCTAGTTTTCTTTACTACCTAATGAACCCTAGCAACCCTTACCTGTAGAATGATTGACCATTATCCCTTGATAATTAGGGGTGACTTAAGAGTAGTATAGACACAAATAGAGTGAGTTATAAATTTAACCATATTGTTTAACCCTAGCATTGAGGAACCAATAGAATCCAAGGTTGAATATTAGAACCAAAATTTAACTTTTATAGGGAGATAGTATTATAGAACTATAAATTTAGGTTCTTGTCCTAATACTAGCAGACAGTACCTGAGAAAGCCAAGAAGAATGGATAGACATTTTCCTTGAACATACCTCAAACACAGAGATTAACTACCACCTTCCCCTTAGAAAACCATGATATTATCTAGAGTCCCTCTATGGTAATTTCATATTTTGTTCCCCTGCAACCTTAATGTTCGCCAATTGTGTGACGATTTGAATTGTGTTCTTCCTTCTTCATTTTTCAATTCGTGCCACCTAACCTTTCTGATTTTAGGCCAAGTGGTATTCCTTTATGTTAAGGATATATAGTTTGCTAGGATGATAATTGTAATCTTGAACTTTGAATTTTGTGCTTGGTAGTTAGAACTTAATAGTTTGAGTTGTTCCTTTAGATTGTGATCTGATTATTCTTAGTTTTAAATCACGTAACATGTACCCCACCTCAATATAGATTATATCCCCTTTTCCCTTGAAGGCCAGTAACTTTCCATTCATACCATTGACACTTGTTCTATAAGCACTATGATTAAGACTTAAGATGGTCATTACTTATATAATGCAACAGGAGACCCTAGTAAGTACCAGTTCTTTTCCGTATATACCCCAATAAGAGTTTATACCTTATTATTTTGCAGGATTCCCTTAAGATTATCATAATATTAGTTAATATTTTTAAGTTGGGTAGTATGCCTCACAACCTAGTAACACATAGTCCTCTTGACTCATTAATGTAGTATAATGGAATGACATTAACTACATGCTTGCATAAGAAGATAGTGATTATTAAGACGATAGAACTTAGAGGCCCATACCCCTATTTGGTCGACTAGCGATTTAGACAAGGAGTTAGTATAACAACTGTAGAGATTGTAGAGTCTTATTTTAGTATCTTGTTTTGTTTTTGTGAACTTGAATTAATTTTTGTACCTCCTTTCATCATGATCTAGCACATTTATATTTTATATACTACCTTGACTTATGCTGCTATTTTATAGCATAGTTTTGCAAGTTTTCTTTTATCGAGCTTGTTCACGATATATGTATTAGTGGATGCATACATTAATACATTTCAGAATCAGTGTATTAAGGTCTAGCTAACCTTAGTGCGCTTGGTTCGCCCTTCACATAACTACTTTACGTGGATTGAGATAGATAGTATCTAGTAGACGAATGTACTTGCCCTCTAGACGTGTCTGAGCGTATCGTATCAGTTACATAACTGTAATGATACGAGCATAAAAATAAGAAATTATCAAATATGATTTCAATCCACAACTGCTTTGACAATTCCTTTTGAACTCCTTAAACGCCTTGATCCCCATACTTCTATTCTCTTACCTCCTCCTTGAACTCTTTATTATTGTTTTTCGTCTTCCCTTATTCCGGAAAGACGAAACCTCGTGCTTGGTATAAGTTTGATATACAGATAGTACTAGATATACCCCATAGGCCAACCATATTACTTGATGATGATTTCCGTAATTAAGGGTATGTCATAGGTAATATGTTGATGTTCAATTTTTGAGGATTGAGTAACATGATTAATTAAGTTGAGGATTATTTTTTTTAAGCGTATAGCCTTATATGATAGATGGGTAAATTCTAAGTTGGGTAGAAGTTGTATTGTCAACTTAAGAGAAATTTCTTTTAGATTGTGATCAAGCAAAATTAGATTGAGAGGTTCAAGTCATTTTAATTTTGAGGATTGTAGAAGAATGATTAAGATGATGAGGATTAATGAATTTTAAAAATTGTGATATGGCGAACTAAATATTTATACTTGAACATACGATTTAAAATTTTGAATATTGAAGGTTGAATCACCGATTTAAACCTTGAGGATAAATATAGAAATCTAGACTTGAACAATTGGTGAATTAGATTTCAAAGTTCACAATTCGAGGCCTTAAATTAAAAATTAAATGTTGATTGTGGAATTACCTATTTGAAATATGGAGGATGTGAATGGAATTTAAAATTTTAAAGAATACAAAATTCATAAGAGAAAATAGGAATAATATTGGACTAGAATTATTTTCTAGAGGAGATTATGACAGCTGGAGCTCGTGATATGAAATTGATATGCGTTATTTAATTCTTGAAGATGTTATATGGATTTAATTTAAATTTGGATATTTATAATTTGAAAAAGTGAGAAGAGATTAAAATATGTTGAATTTGGATTGGAACAACGATTATCTTAACCTTAAAGTGATTGCGATGGATTTGATTTAAATTTTAATTATCGCAAAGAGATTGCGATTGACTTGCCTTATGTACATGAAGGATTAACAAATTATGCCTTATTTTAATTTCGATGAGAAAATTATTTTTTTAAGTTGGGTAGATTGTAACCCCCCTCACACAAAATTAGACCTACTTGGTTAGATAGAGAAACTAGGGCTAGTTTGTATCCAATTGGAAATATGACACGTCATTTAATTATATAATATTTATATCACTTAGCACACCTTACCGTTGCTACGATACTTGGAGCACTACACTAGCCACTGCCTACCTACAAATTTCACAATCTTGTCCTAGACGTGCCCGCCTACCATTCTGACCATTGTGTAACCTATAATTATGCTCTCTCGTGCTACATTTTAGTCGCACAACATTCGTCGCAGGCGTTATTATTTAATTCTAAATAAATTCAACTTTGTACCCTTATGCGTTCCAGTCTTAATTGGAGACACAATCTTGACCCATTTTGTGCAACTCAATTAATAATAATATTCTACTCTGAGCCCTCTATGTGCATGACTCTTGTGTCCCACCTAATTTTATTTCTATGTACTTCTAATTAATTAAAGAACACCTTGCGCACTAATTTTGATTAATTTAAATCCAATTTCCATCTTTGTGCAATTTTTTTTATTGTCGGGTGTTTTTATGCAAAGGTACATTGAGGTGTCCACACCATTGGGCACAACACTTGAAGAACCTATTTTTCGTTTATGTGAATTTTCTCCATGATCTTTGGAATGCGCAATGCGTAACATCGCCCACTCATTTAAACCTAGCCTTGCAATTTAAATAATGCAAATTATAGCCCTCCAAACGTCCCCATGACAATTAGAAAATCATGTAGGTAAGGATGGAGGAAGATACAAAACAAGCTGCAAATCTCTATCTTATACCATCCTTGACTTTCTACCGTGGCGTAGTTTTAATTTCGAGGACAAAATTTTTATAAGTTGGGTAGAATGTAAAACCCCAAGTTCCAAAAACCGTATTAATTATTTAAGTAATTATTAATTTGATTTTTAGTAATTATTAGCTAACTAGAAGAAATAGAATTTATTTAATTTTTATTTTAGGTATTTGTGCATTTAGGGGAGTTATGGAGCCATTATAATTTTTTTCTAATTTATTCCATGCAGGAGACCCTGTGGACAGTTGATAGCTTAATCATATGCATAAATATAAAATTCTAGAATTATATATATATATATATATATATATATATATATATATATATAAAGTTAGTAAAAGAATTAGAAAAGAAAAGGAGAAAGGAATTAGAGAAAGAAAGAAAAAGAACTAAATAAATAAGCCTTAATGGATACCCAAACCCATATCCTAAGCTACCCAACCCGCTATCTAAACAAACCCTACCCGACCCTAACCAATAAGGCCGCAGCCGCTAGCAATTTAAACAGCAGTACCCACAGTTCTCAAACCCAGCTGCCGCCATTTCATCCCCCCTATCTCGCGATCTCTCATCTTCCCTCTATATATATGAACCGATCGCAGAACCCTAACCCTACTCCATAACCCCCTCGACCTAGCCGCACCGCCGCTGTGCCACCAGAGTTCGCCGCTACCCCATCCAGAGCCTCCGGAGCACCGCGTGACCGCACAACCACGATGCCGCGCACGCGCCAGAATTTGACTACAGAGTACCTGTGTTCACGCTCCGTTTCCCGTACCTTAGCTCGACCAAACTCGACCCCGTCTTCGCCAGTATGATCCCGACCTATCCCCCTTCCAGTATTGTACATTAGTTTATCTCTAATAGCGCACAAACCTAGATAAAAATCGACGCCAAGTCGATAAAAAACTGCGACATTTTAATTTTAGAAATTTCGGTTACGATGACCTATATTCACGGACTCGTATCTCCTACGACAGAGATCCGAATTTGGTTTTTCTTATTGATATACGAATACCACATAACCTAGTTTAATTTTTGTTATTTACATTAATTTATTAATTTCTGTGTGTAGAATTAAATTAGTTAGAAAACCCTGAAAATATACTTTTTCCAACTTCCAAAACTTGTGATACGGAGTGCGCCCCGCCAAACGGGACCGCCCCGTCGTGTACCAAGTATACCAAAATGTGCGTGTGGTATACCCAGACGTATGGGCTTTCACAAAAACTGATTTGGACGCGTGTGCGCGTCGGAATCAGCCCGTATCCGCGAAAATTCTTTGTGTCGCAACTTTTGCAAAAGTTCGGCGGATTTAGTGCACGCTCGTCAAATTGCGACAAAACTTACGCTACTGGACTCGTGGTATCATGCCGATCCTGTGACCCAATTTACACGCAATTCTGAGACAGTTGACCAAGTCGCCTATTGGCGGGCCCCACGGTTGACTTTTTAGACAAAATTGTGTTCGGCTCACCGAAATCCACATTTGGACATACTGTTAAGTTAGTACTGACATTTAGAGTTTGTTTGACCTATAATTTATCCCATTTAGAGACCGTTATCCCTGGCATACTTTTCGGTGCAAAGTGGCCCACATTTGGAGCCCGCTTTGACCCAAAATTACCGTTTTGCCCCTGTGTCCAAATTGGACGAAAGGGTAGTATCTTCTAATTATTTTGCTTATTATGGGAACGTTGGTGATATTTATTTCAGCATCCGGAGACGTTCATTCTGAGGTCGTAGTTTCTGACTCTTGGTGTTTGACATATGGACATTACACTTTGCAGCTCTCTTGTCAAGCAATTATACCTTGTCTTGTTGTACTGTTTAAATTCATTTATATATTTAGTTGCATGTTTATTATTTTAGATTATATAATTGTGCGGGTCTGAGAAGACTCGGGTGCAGTCAACGAATGCGATAATGTTAGAACTTGTGTCTGACCTAGTGTCTAGTAGACCCACCTAAAGTTGCGGAGTTATTGGTATGACTCCCCAGGCCTTGACACATTTCTTACACGTGTTGTGAGTCTCATGTAAGGCACGGACTTGCGTGCGCAACTGGCCACCTGTACGTGTAGGTCGTGCGACGGATAGGGTATAACTGCTAATAGTGATGCATGTTAGAAGACTTAGCAGTTATTAGTAGACGGAGCATAGACTAGCGTGGTACGATGGTCCAATCCTTGTCCTTGTTTGGTTGTAAGGTTGGGCTATTGTTCTAACGATAGACTTTGAGCCAGAGTTATGACGCCACGACGTAGTAGCTAAGGCGTGATGTGGATACAACATGCATAGATCATTGGGCGGGGAGGACGACTAGTAGGCGTATGGGACACCCACTTCCTTTACACCGCTGCCACACTCGACGGAGTGATATGGACGATATATACTATATTGTTGCCACGTTCTTCGGAGCGATATGGACGATATACTACACTGCTAACCCGTTCTTCAGAGCGGTATGGACGATATATTATACATATGCCATGCTCTTCGGAGATGGACGTTATTATACAGTGCCCTCCTATGGGGGCATATGTGGCATGTACTAGCCAGTTGTCACGATTGGTGAATTACGTCAGCATATGTCTAGCCTATACTTTTCCATACACTTAAAGTTGTCCTCAAATTTGCATTCACTTAGATGGTTAGCGCACCCCTTTTATTTATTCAGTATTTACTTTATGACATGCTTCTATGTATCTTGTTATGTCCCTCTGAGGACTTGGTCCCTTTCCAGGTATAGATGTTCATGAGTATTCGCAGGAGCGCAGCTCCGAATTGGTTATCCTTATGCTTCGAGGAGGTCTTCTCTTTGAGCCTCGTGATTGTTAGATGTTGTATTTATATTGTATTTGTCTTGTTTATTCCTCATTCTAGTTCGGTAGTGGATTTGTCTCCATCCGACTGTCATCTTGAGATACCTTATATTGAGATCTAGTTCATAGATACTAGTCATTTATTTATATATGATTTTTGTGGATGAGATATAGTTATGCTCTGAGATATATATATATTTACCACTTGTGAATTGTTATTCATATTACAACATACGTGTGTTATGGTTTCCATATATTGGAGTGCCATATTCATACGGCTGACATGCTTACGTTTCCTAGTCCTACGTATTTTGGGACTGGGGCATGACACGGGTCTTGGCGCACAAATGGCTAAAGACAGATTTGGCGCACAAACGAGTCTTGGCGCACAAATGGCCAAAGACAGATTTGGCGACAAGCGGGTCTTGGCGCACAAATAGCCAAAGACAGATTTGATGCACAAACGGATCTTGGCACACAAGTGGATGTCCCCAAGCTATGAACTTGGCACACTTTCATCAAGTATGCCAGCAGAAAGGTTGGCGCACAAATAAGTGCAAGAAGGTCTAATAAAAGACAAAACACAAGTCTTAAAGCATGACACAATAGTCGAGACAATACTGCAGTCGAGAACACAACTCTCGAGAATGGTTTGAAGTTATTACGTAGTCATTAAGTAATATGAAATGTTACAAAGTGTGCCATCTCTGGAGAATGCCATATAGTGCGCCACAAGACGAGTGCGCCATTCTCCAGAAGGGACAAAGTACGCCGGTAAGAAATTTTTACCAAAGTGCGCCAACTCGACAATATCTCCAAAGTGTGCCAACTTGACTATTTATGTGGTATAAATACTTGATGACTTGCTGACCAATTCAAAAGTGCGCCAAGTACGATTAGCATACTTTTGAAGAAATTACCATAGTAAAAAACGTACATAGGAGTACAAAAGTGCGCCTAGAGTACTCAATATATCTTGGCGCACTTTCTAAAAAATTTATGAAACACACATAAGTGTGCTCACTGAAAATTCGCTTATGCGAGAAGGGTTCCCTGCGTACTTTTTGTATACATTCTCAGGCCAATTTTGCATCGCCGACTTGCTGTTCTTGGGATCCATGAGCAACAATACAAGGAAATTAAAATCACCATGAAGACAAGTTCTAAGTATTATGAAAATGAATCCTATCAAGTGATTAAACAAGTTATACTTAGAATCAAAATAAGATCCATGTTGTTCCTTCGGTTGGCAAGATGTACTTGCCTACGGTCAAGTTCTAGCCTAATACTATCAAAGTTACCCACGACCATGTCCAAGCTCGACTGCTACTCTTTGCTGGGGAAGAAACAAAGAAGGAAAGAGAAAAATAAAAGGAAAGAAAAATGAAGGAAAGAGAATGAGATTACTTATATAGTCAAGGGATTGATTGTAGGCCATTCGATCATAATCCATGCCTCTCACCCGGGTTCATCACAGCCACCCTCCAAGAAAACCAAGGGACCAATGGTCCAAAGCATGCAACTTAGGGAACTTTACAAAAACTACCTAAACAATGCATAAATGGCATAAAGAAAGATGTAAGCAATTAAACAATAAGAAAGCTATACTTGTATGATACGCGTATATCAGATACGTATACTAGAACAGTGAGACGAGTTTCATAACTCTCTCCTCCTTAGAAAATTTTGTCTACAAAATTTCGATAAGGCATGGGGTCTAGCAAGAACTTTGGGGAGATGCAATCAAGATAAATAAGGGCATACAGGAAGCAAGCACATTCCTAGAACAAGGAAAGCACGCACAAGACAAGATCATGGTACGAGATATACGAACAAGTATACCTCACGAGTCAAACAAATACGGGTATTGAGCACGGATATCATCCTCGCGCTTCCAAGTTGACTCGTCCGATAAATGATGCCCCCAAGCAACTAAGTAACCATGTGAAGCTAGCATTATTAGGTGATCTTTCTAGTTGTCTAGCTTCTTTTAACAATTCAAGAAAAAATCATAAACAATAGATAGACTATGCATATAATAAATCTTACCCACGGTCGAGCGATTATCCCTGCAGCAGACACACAAGTTAGCAATAATTTGCATATATGTATATAACTTATGCATCTGTGTTGGCATCAAGTATCAAGTATGCATAGAAGGTAACTTATCATGCGACCTAACTACATGATGGTCCATGGGAACACATGCTATATAGACATGAACACCCCCCTAATCGCAAGGACTTCATTGCCTCAGGGTGTTCCTCTAATCCCACCTAGAACGAATGATCCCCAGTGCCGCAGGAAACGTTTGTGGGATTACCATTGTGCACAAGT
Organism: Iris macrosiphon; assembly: GCA_036927795.1. Taxonomy (NCBI): domain Eukaryota; kingdom Viridiplantae; phylum Streptophyta; class Magnoliopsida; order Asparagales; family Iridaceae; genus Iris; species Iris macrosiphon. The sequence continues at coordinate 221,254,377 of JAYESA010000005.1, read as the reverse complement.
TGTCTAAAAATTGATGCATGATGTGCATCTCTATCATAAAAACTCTTACTATACAGCAGTTAGACTATAAAAGAATATCTCTATCTTTTTACTCTTTTCTCTGGTAACCCATGCAAGGTTTCTCTAAACATCTCTTGTGCAGCATATGAGTAAGGAATAGATATACGTCTATTTGAACAAGCATTTATATATATATATATATATATATATATATATATCAAGCATGCAAATTATCTCATTTAGCTTATCTCATTTAGTGAGTCTTCATTAATATAGGAACATGCAACTCATGCAGACTAGAGATCATTTTTATTAAAGCGTATTAACTGAAGGATTCATCGAAGGGCCTAAGACACTCACCAATTTAATCGAACAATGGGATGGAGAAGTCTTATGCAATGATCACTCATTGGTTATGTGTCCTAAAATTATAAAAATACTTGGTTAGCATCATTCGATCTCTTTCTCTTACGATTCAAAATGAATGCACAAGCGAGAAAAGTAAATCATGAAAACCTAGTCATCGAAAGCAAGACAAAATATAAAACAACACAAAACCAAGCAGCAAAATAATCAACGAAAATGCTTGAACCCATTTCAATAGAAATCGTTCCATCAGTTTGAATGGTTCATTATATTTCGTCCATATTGATTTGGCAGTAAGGTTTCCCCGAGACTCGATTCTCAACCGAGTCAAAGTTACAATTGTTCCATAAGTGAATCATTGGAGAAGGAGCATTACATAATAACCCACCGAGAAGAAGTTTCGTCCTCGAAACTTAAGAGATCAAGGAGTCAAGAAATAATGCATCAAGAGGTCAAAGGAATCAGACTCACCAACACCGTGCCCTCTCGCATCATGCTCAATATTCAGCTGATACACTCTTGCCCTTTTTATTTGATCAGTCTGCATATTGGCTGGGGCTGAAGAGGGATTCTGATTCTACCCACGTTCTATATTGTCCACTTGGTTCTCTGGAACCCTTCCTTTGTTCTGATAAACCCTGAAGCTATGGCCCCTCTGACCACAGTTGAAGAACTCTCTACTTTTAGTGCGACCATTTTTAATGCTATGGCTCTGTCGGCCACAGAAGGTGCACTCTTGAACAGGGTGCTGCTCACCTTCTATCTTTTTCTCCCCATCTTGATATCTTTTGACAGGAGGGTTTTGAGCAACTGGCGCCTTCTCGAAAGTACTCTGTGGTACATATTGCTCATTCTGAACAGCTGTCTCAAAAACTTTTATGTAGGAGGTACATTTACGGTTCATAACATTTTACTAAGGCCGTCATTCAAACCCTTAATAAATACGTGTGTACAGGCCCTCTCGTTAGGAATCAACGAGCTAGCAAACTTAGCAAGTTTAGAGAATTTCGACTCATCGTCCTCGACGTACTTGCTCCCTTGCATATGTTTGGTAAACTCATCTTCTTTTCTCTTCCTGACGGCTGGTGGAAGGTATTGCTTCTGGAATGCTTCCTTGAACATTCCCCAAGTAATTTTGCCATCTTGGCACCTTGTGGTAAGATCCTATTTCTTGATCTGCCACCAATCGTGTGCTCGTAACTGCAACTGCATGACTGCATATGCCACCCTTTTGTTCATAATTATCCTAGCAAATTCGAACAAGTCCTCCAACTTGGCGACCCAGTCCATCACCTTATCCAGCGTGGTCCTGCCTTCGTACTCAGGAGGATTCAACTTCAGAAACTCATCACCTTTAAAGGTAGACTTTCTGGCCGCCTGCGGAGGCTCTTCAGCTTCTGTTAGACCTGCTTCTCGAAGCGCGAGCACGACTGCCATATGTGTCATGGTGGTTCCCGCTGCACTGTTATTGGCGACCAAGGTTGTCACTATCTGAGTCAAAGAGTCTAACTGCTTCTGTTGTGCTATGGCATGGGTATCAGTCCGTTGCTTCTATGCCTCAAATCGATCATGTTGGGCATTGAATAATTATTGTTAATTTTCAAACATGCTAATCAGTCTATTAATTTGGTCATCGCTCACGCCCGTTGCGTATGATATCCCTGGATTACTCACTTTCGGCATCTTGCTACAAAAGAAGGTAGCTTGCATTAGTCTCATCACATATTATGGACTTATTGTATGGGTCATTGGGTTTTCATGCTTTTCAAAATCGGGACATTCAATACCTTTGATTTATTATATAGATTCACAACCATTTTCGAAATTCGAGACTTTTTGAAATCGCTTGAAAACTTATATCATTTTTAAAAACAATATTTGAAGAGGCCAAGGACGTAAAGCCGTTCTCTGATACCACCTTGTCACGCCTTAGTCCCATAAGGTCCGGTCGTCCTCGCTTATTTCTTACGGAACCGATCGTCCTCGCTTGGGCGCGATGTCGTGCAAGCCTAAGTTGCGCTTGCACAAGGCATAGTACCTGCACAAGACATAAGTCGGACGAAAATATACATATATAAGCACGAAATATAAATACAGAGAACCAAAGTTGAACACATTTGATAGGAACACAAAATATTTTCTTTATTGAATACTTGAAGATTGGATTACAAATTACTTGCTTGGCTGAGTTATAAAATATGCCATAGATGGCTTACAAATTTTTTTACAAACCCAAAACTAGCCACAAATACATCATATCATTTTAGTAGGACCAAAAATTAAAATACCTAGCAGAAGAAGATCTTATACACTGGAGAGTAAAGCCTTGGGAAGCAGTACAAGCACGGTTCCGCTTGAAGGGATGCGCTCATAAAGCATCAAAATGCTTGTCAAACTCTCACTACCAGAACTTGGAGATTTGCCCACAAATGTGGGTCGGTACTACAATATGTACTGGTAAGCGACCGTGGCCAATCTCACCTAGCAAACTATACTAAGTAACCATATGAAGCTAGCATTATTAGGTGATCTTTATAGTTGTCTAGTTTCTTTTAACAATTTATGCAAGAAAATATAAACAATAGATAGACTACGCATATGATAAATCTTACCCACGGTCGAACGATTATCTCTACAACAGACACACAAGTTAGCAATAATTTACATATATGTATATAACTTATGCATCTGTGTTGGCATCAAGTATCAAGTGTGCATAGAAGGTAACTTATCATGCGACCTAACTACATGATGGTCCATAGGAAACCCATGCTATATAGACATTTACACCCCTCTGATCACGAGGACTTCATTGCCTCAGGGTATTCCTGTCATGCCCCAGTCCTAAAATACGTAGGACTAGGAATAAGTAAGCAAGCCAACCGTATGTATATGAAAAATCTAATATATGGAAACCATAATACATACGTATTTTGTAATATGAATAATAATTCACAAGTGGTATATAATTATCATAAGTCATATGACATAACTAAATCTCATCCATAAAAATCATAAAGAAATAAATGATCAAATATGTCAATGAACCAAATATGAATTTGTCACGCCCCAGTCCCAAAATACGTAGGACCAGGAATACGTAAGCATTCCAGCCGTATGTATATGGCAACTCCAATATATAGATACCATAATACACACGTACGCTGTAATATGAATGTTAACTCACATGTGGTATATATATTATCATAAGTCACAGGGCATAACTAGATCTCATCCATAGAATCAAATAACTAATCAACTATATAACTATATAACTGAATCAAGTATAAAATGCTTGATAAGAACAAGTAGTTGGGCGGAGACAAATCTACTACCAACTAGAATATAAGAGAAACCACATAAGTACATCTAATGAACAATGAGGCTCGAAGAGAAGACCTCCTCGAAAGAGAGAAAAGTAGCAAGTCCTGATCCGTGCTCCTGCGAATAGTCAAGATCGTCTACACCTGGAAAGGGACCAGGTATTCAAAGGAACATAATAAGATACATAGAAGCATGCCAATTGAATACAGTAAACATGCATAATGGATATAAAATATATAAGTACGCTGTACTAGAAAATCTATAAGAATGCATAATGAGGATAATTTTTTGACGTATGGGCAAGAGTAGGCTACTCTATCTAATCTCACAACTCACAAACACGGCAGGGATATTAGAAATCGACATACCTCGGGGGTAGCGACCAGCGCGACACCAAAAATCGACAAACCTTGGGGGTAGCGACCAGCGCGACACATTACCGTAGTGCGTGCTAGATACTATAGTTTACATAGTGGTTATAGCCCATACGCCTACTGATTGTCCTCCCCTTCCATGATACTATGTGTTAAGTGCGTGTCAATATATATATAGTATATAATTATGACTGACTGAAAGAAAATACACATGCAATGGATATATAAAAATATAATAAGCATGCAAAGTACTATAAATAATTTGGCAAGTATCTTGCCTAGTCTGAAAAGGGATGAAGTCGCAACTCAAGGCGTCGTCCGATCTACCCATCACATAAATTAAATAAGTTAGGTTACAAAAGTGGATGAATATGTTTATCTATTTTAATTCTGAATAAAATAACCTAAAATAGTATTTTAATCTTATTATAATCTGATTTTATTGTTAAACCCTAATTTTGGTTCAAAGAAAGTCAACTTTACGGATTTGTGATCCATGACACGCAAATTGAGGCAATCCGTTGACCAAAAAGTCAACCAACTGAAATCCTAGATTTTTGTGTAAAATCTTATAGATTTTAATGCTACATGAACAATGGAATCGACAGTTTTATAAAATCACAAGTCGGTAAAGAGTTATGGCCACAAGGGCGCACAAATGACAGTTTTCGGTGGTTTCCTATTTACGTCTACGTTGCACGAATTTTACAGTAGATTAAACTTGTATATTAAATTCTATAAAAATAATTTTATGTAATTTCATTATGTCATATTTTTGAAACTTCAAACGTCTCATAATTCCGAGTTCGGAATCTCCCGAAATTTTGAAAATACAAAAACGCGTATGATTTCGGACAACTGTCACTTTCGAAATATTATGGAAAAATAGGTTCTTAAATTATTAAAATAATCTATATATTCAGAAAACTAACCTTTATATGTTTCTAACAAAAAAAAATTTGAACGCGTTTGGAGTCCGGAGGTAGGAGATATCGTCTTTTTAAGTCGTCATAACTACTAGAAAATGGGGCTGAATTTATGACGAATTTTGATTAGTTTTGGACGAAAAAGTTAGGAGTTTGGGGAAGAAAAATATGAAAGATAAGTTTATTCCATAAGTCTAATAGGTATTTATAATGTGGAGACTACTTAATTGAATATGACTAGGATTGGCTAATTTGGATATGAATAGGATCAGTTTAAATAAGGATAAGATATGCATGAAGTTGTTTTCTTAGTAGGCTCAGGATTTAAATTAATTTAAAATAGAGTTTGATTTTATCTCAATAATTTATAATCTTAAATAGAATTAAAGATAATACAAATAATTTATATATAATCTTATTAATATCTATTAACACTAAATTAGCATCTATCTAATATTAAGACTATATATATCCATTTAATTTCAAAAATCTAAATAAATTTTTTAAATTCTAAATAAATTACAGAAAAATATAATTAAATATTTTAACCTAAAATAAATATTTTGTAGGAACAATATGCAAGTATGGTCTCATAGTAAATCATGAAAGTCCTAGAATTTACGTTTCCTATATTTTAATTACCTAAAAATTCTAGAAAAATCTCTAAAAATCTAAAATAGCCTAAAAATGATTCTAAATAAATATTTATATTAGTAAATATACTAAAAAAATTATTTTTCTAATTAACTAAGATAATACTCTAAAGTAATTCAATATTTAAAATAATCTATAATAAATATAAAAATATAAAATACAAACAAAATACCTATTTTGGATGAGGGGGTTTACAACAATCTACCCAACTTACAGAAATTTCGTCCTCGAAATTAAAAATAAGAAATGATTTGTTAAATCTTTCACATTCGTATCTAAGACAAGTCAACCACATTCTTCTCAAAAAATTTAAATGACAAAATCTATTCAAATCCATCATAATCTCTTCAAAATTAAAATAACTACTGTTTAAATCAAAATTTAACTTATCATAATCTCTTCTAGATTTTTAAATAATCAACATCCAAATTTAATTCAAATCTCTATGACATCTTGAAGATTTAAATAACCCACATCAAATTTTAAATCATGATTTCCAACTATAATAATTTTTTTCTAGATTTTAAATAATAAACAACTCTAATCAAATTGTATTCCTATTTTTAACTTAAGAATTTTGTAATCTTCAAATTTTAAATTCATTTTCTATTATCAACATTTCAAATAGGTGATCAAACAATCAAAATTTAACTTTTAATTCATATCATCAAATTGTAAAATTTTAAATTCAATCCATCAATATTCATGTTTAGAGTTCTATATATTTTTTTCTCAAGATTTAAATTGTTAATTCATTCTCCAATATTCAAAATTTAAATTATGTGCTCAAATTATAAATATTGGGTCTGCAATATCAAAATTTTAAAATTTATTCTTTAAGACATTCTTATCTTTAAAGTTAAATCCCCATCATCTAAATTATTCTTCTAAAAATTCTCTAAATTAAAATGAATTAAATCTCTCAATCTAATCTTACTTGATTACAATCTAAATTTTTTTACCTCAAGTTGACAATGCAACTTCTACCCAACTTAGAATTTATCGATCTATCACATAGGCTATACATTTAAGAAAAATGTCCTCAAATTATTTAATCTTGTTATTCAATCCATAAAATATCTCACATGTTTTATGCCCTTAATTACAAAAGATAGTCACCAAGTAATATGATTGGACTATGGGGTATATATAGTACTATCCGTGTATCAAACTTATACTAAGCACGAGATTTTGTCTTTTCGAATTAGGGGAAGAAGAAAAACGATAATAAAGAATTCAAGGAGGAGGCGATAGAATACAAATACGGGGTTCAAGGCGATTAAAGAATTCAAAAGAGAGTTGTCAGGGCAGTTGTAGATTGAAATCTTATTTTGGTAAATTTTTATTCACATACTCATATCAGTACAGTTATGTAACCGATAAGATATGCTTGGACATGTCTAAAGCGCAAGTATATTCGTCTAACATGCTAAGTCAACTATATCTCAATCCACGTAAAGTAGTCATGCGAAGAGCGAACCAAGTGCATTAAGGTTGATTAGACCATAATACACTGATTCTGATTTAGACAGTATATTAGTTGGCATCCCCAATAATACATATGTCATGAACAAGCTCGATAAAAGAATAAACTTGCAAAACTAGGCTATAAAATAGCAGCATAAGTGGAGGTAGTCCAGAAAATATAAGTACGCTGGATTATGATGAAGGAAGGTACAAAATAATTTAAGTTCACCAAGAAGACCGGTGTTGTGCCTCTACAGTTGCCATACTAACTTCTTGTCTAAGTCTAAAGTCAACCAAATAGACGTATGGGCCTCTAAGTTCTACAGTCTGGATAAACACTATCTTCTTATGCAAGCCTATAGTTTATGTCATTCAATTATACTTCATTAATGGGTCAAACGGACTATGTGATACTAGGTTATGAGGCATACTAGTAAACTTACAAGAATTTAATTAATAGTATTATTGAATAATAGAGTGTATATACCTAGTACAAGTCACCTTCCTAACCCCTATCAAGCACGAAAGAAAAGATAAGATTGACGTTGTGAAAGGATCAAACAAGATGCAATGCAAGCAATCAAAAAAGAATGCGAAATGAAACCAAAGACGGTGATTAAATAAGTGGATGAGATCCTATATTCTAATCCTATGCGCAGGCTTGCTCGATATATTAACGTAACCAAGACAATATGCTCTCGACCTGCATAGGCCACCACAAAAACATGTTACACCCCAGTCCCAAAATATGTAGGACCAGGAATACGTAAGCATGCCAGCCGTATATATATGGTAACTCCAATATATGGATACCATAATACACACGTACGTTGTAATATGAATGTCAACTCACATATGGTATATATATTATCACAAGTCACAGGGCATAACTATATCTTATCCAAAGAATCAAATAACTAATCAACTATATAACTGAATCAAGTATAAAATGCTTGATAAAAATAAGTAGTTGGGCGGAGACAAATCCACTACCAACTAGAATATAAGAGAAACCACATAAGTACATCTAATAAACAATGAGGCTCGAAGAGAAGATCTCCTCGAAAGAGAGATAAGTAGCAAGTCCTGATCCGTGCTCCTACGAATAGTCAAGATCGTCTACACCTGAAAAGGGACCAGGTCCTCAGAGGGACGTAACAAGATACAAAGAAGCATGCCAATTGAATACAGTAAACATTCATAATGGACAAAAAATATATAAGTACGCTGTACTAGACAATCTATATGAATGCATAATGAGAATAGCTTTTCGACGTATGGGCAAGGGTAGGCTACTCTATCTAATCTCACAACTCATACACACGGCAGGGACATCAGAAATCGACATACCTCGGGGGTAGTGACCAGCGCAACACCAAAAATTGACATACCTTGGGGGTAGCGACCAGCGCGACACACTACCATAGTGCGTGCTAGATACTACAGTTTATCAGAGTGGTTATAGCCCATACGCCTACTGATTGTCCTCCCCTACCATGATACTATGAGTCAAGTGTGTGTCAACATATATATAGTATATAATTATGACTGACTGAAAAAAAAATACACATGCAATGGATATATAAAAATATAATAAACATGCAAAGTACTGTAAGCAATTTGGTAAGGTATCTTGCCTGGTCTGAAAAGGGATGAAGTCGCAACTGAAGACTTCGTCCGATCTACCCGTCACATAAATTAAACAAGTTAGGTTACAAAAGTGGATGAATATGTTTCTCTATTTTAATTCTGAATAAAATAACCTAAAATATTATTTTAATCTTATTATAATCTGATTTTATTGTTAAACCCTAATTTTGGTCCAAAGAAAGTCAACTTTACGGATTTGTGATCCATGACACGCAAATCGAGACAATCCGTTGACTAAAAAGTCAACCAACTCAAATTCTAGATTTCTATATAAAATCTTATAGATTTTAATGCTACATGAACGCTAAAATCGACAGTTTCATAAAATCACAAGTCGATAAAGAGTTATGGCCACAAGGGCGTACAAATAACAGTTTTTGGTGGTTTCCTATTTACGTCTACGTTGTACGAATTTTATAGTAGATTAAACTTGCATATTAAATTCTGAAAAACTAATTTTATATAATTTCATCATGTCAGATTTTCGAAACTTCAAACGGCTCATAATTTCGAGTTCGGGATCTCCCAAAATCTCGAAAATACAAAAATGCATCTGATTTCGGACAGCTGGCACTTTCGAAATATTCTGGAAAAATAGGTTCTTAAATTATTAAAATAATTTATATATTCAGAAAACTAACCTTTAATATTTCTAACAAAAAAATTGGAACGTGTTTGGAGTCCGTAGTTAGGAGATATCGTCTTTTTAAGTCGTCATAACTACTAGAAAATGAGGTTGGATTTACGATAAATTTTGACTGTTTTTGAACAAAAAAGTGAGGGGTTTGGGGAAAAAAAATATGAAAGATAAGTTTATTCCATAAGTATAATAGGTATTTATAATGTGGAGACTACTTAATTGAATATGTCTGGGATTGGCTAATTTGGATATGAATATGATCAGTTTAAATAAGGATAAGATATGCATAAAGTTGCTTTCCTAGTAGGCTCAGGATTTAAATTAATTTAAAATAGAGTTTGAGTTTATCTCAAAAATTTATAATCTTAAATAGAATTAAATATAATAGAAATAATTTATATATAATCTTATTAATATCTATTAACACTAAATTAGCATCTATCTAATATTAAGACTATATATATCCAAATAATTTCAAAAATCTAAATAAATTTCTTAAAGTTCTAAATAAATTAAAAAATATATAATTAAATATTTTAACATAAAATAAATATTTGGTAGGAACGATATGCAAGTATGGTCTCATAGTAAATCATGGAAGTCCTAGAATTTAAGTTTCCTATGTTTTAATTACCTAAAAATTCTAGAAAAATCTCTAAAAATCTAAAATAGCCTAAAAATAATTCTAAATAAATATTTATATAAGTAAATATACTAAAAAAATTATTTCCTAATTAACTAAGAGAATACTCTAAAGTAATTCAATATTTAAAATAATCTATAATAAATATAATTATATAAAATATACACAAAATACCTATTTTAGGTGAGGGGGTTTACAGAATTAGTCAAGAGGAACTAATAATTGGATGGAGACAAGTCTACTACCAAACTAGAATATGAAATAAAATATAATAAGTACATTATCTAATGATCAGAGAGGCTCGAAGGGAAGACCTCCTCGAAAGAGAAGGGAGTAGCAAGTCCTGATACGTGCTCCTGTAAATAGTCATGATCGTCTACACCTGGAAAGGGATCAGTTCCTCAGAGGGACGTAACAAGATACATAGAAGCATGACAATAAGGTACTGAAAATAAATATCCAAAGGGTCGCCTAACCGTCTATGTGAATACACTTTTGAGAACAACATTCGAACACGTGAGCTATCTGGCTAAAATGGGATTGACATGATTCTCTCTGAGAATCAGGGGCCTAAAAAGTATGACATCTTTTGAACGTCAGAGGCCGCCTGTAGATATATAATATAAGGGTCAGCTGACCACGCATCTCTGGCGGAGCGTACGGGTTACATGATAAAAAGTGCAAATGAGCCCAAACGCCTTACTTCTTGTTCTCCCCACCCCATGCTCTACTCATGCCATATCCATAACACGATGGTACCTCTAATAACTGCTAAGTCTTCTAGCATGCAAATTTATTAGCAGTTATTCCCTATCGCTCGTCCTATACGTCCAGGTGGCCAACCCATTACGCAAGTCCATATCCTACATGAGACTCACACTCGTGTAACAAATGTGTCACGACCAATAAAACATAATAATGCCTTCAAATTATATGGTGGTCTCGTAAAACTAGGTCGACATGTATAATGTATAATAAAGATAAAATACGATGCCACCGTCGTTGCACCCAAATTATTGTTGGATGCGCTGTTTATATAGCAGTTAAAATATATGAACTAAATAACAGAAATAAAATGCATGCACCATATAGAATGTAGATCATAGTACAATGACAAGGTATACTTGTCTGGCAAGCAATCTGCGTAGTGTAAGCGTCCAGACGTCAAGCACAAGGGATCAGAAACTATGATCTCCGAATGAATGTCTCCGGATGCTAAAATAAACATCACCAAAGTCTCCGAAATCAGCGAGATAGTCAAAAAAGTCTATCCTTTCGTCCAATTTGGACATAGGAGCAAAACTGTAATTTCAGGTCAAAGAAGGTTCACATGTGGGCCACTTTGCACCGAAATATGTGCCAGAGGTAAAGTTATCTAAATGGGACAAATTATAGGACATATAAATCTTAAATGGCGATACGGACTCAAGGTATGTCCAATTTTGGATTTCGGTGAGCCGATCACAGATTTGCTCGTCAAGTCAAACCGTGGGGCCCACGAATAAGCGGTTGGTTCAACTGTCTCAGAATCGCGTGAAACTTGGGTCACGGGACCAGCGTGATACTACGAATCCAATAATGTGTTTTTTGCCATATTCCAACGAGCGTACACAAAGTAGGATGGTTGTTTACAAAAGTCACGATACGGTAACTTTTTCGGATGCGGGTTAATTTTGACGCGCATACACGTCCGAATCAACTTTCACGAAAGCCCACACATCAGGATATACCATATGCATCTTTGGTGCAATTGGTACATGTAAACCCTCTCATTTATTTCTATAGATAGTCTTGTATGGGTTAGAAAATTTTGATTTAGCAGCAGATGATTTATGTTTAGAGTAAGGTTACAGATGTCTGATTTTTATTTAGAACCCTTGGCGTGCCCTACCGTTGTTAAAATATTCGGAGCCCAACATCAGCCTATAAATTCTAACAGATTGTTGCACTCTTGACTTGACACGCCAAATTAGGCGCTGGACTTTTCCGTCACTCAAAATCATATTTCCTTGTGCTCTAAATTAATTTTACAATTTTCGTAACCGAAATCTATTATTTAATCCCATGTCGCGCACCTGTGTCGTTGCCATAAATTTTGAGACACCAACTCAAACCGTTGAGCCGGACCAATTAAAGGGTCCAGGAATGACACCAAGTCTAAACCATTCATGACCTTTGTGTCACTCCCAATTGAGATCCCATGTGCCCCCATTTAATTTAAGAGCACATGACAATTTATTCTAATTAAATTAGGGATACCAACTTTGACTAATCCTATTTTAATCCTAATTTAATTCCAATGCTCATTTATTTATGCCCATGCAAA